>JAQFXM010006468.1:0-13208 GCA_034693345.1 Entomobrya multifasciata | reverse complement strand
TGAGGTCAAGTGTGGGGTCATTTGAGGTCAAGTGTGGGGTCATTTGAGGTCAAGTGTGGGGTCATTTGAGGTCAAGTGTGGGGTCTTTTGAAGTCAAGTGTGGGGTCATTTGAGGTCAAGTGTGGGGTCATTTGAGGTCAAGCGTGGGATCATTTGAGGTCAAGCGTGGGATCATTTGAGGTCAAGTATGGACCATTGAAGCACAAAATATGGCAGTTTTGACAAGTTTTAGGTCCATAACGTTTGACCCCGTTGACCTTTTGGGGTCAGTTTTTGTGGTGAAGGAGGTCATGACGCCAGGTACCCTTGAACCAAGTTTGGACCTCGAGGACCAATACGTTCTCGAGTTATTGTCCGGACAGACAGACAGACGGACGGACATCGTGAAGTTAATACATGGGCACATTTTAAACTTCGAATTCCAACTTTTGGTTGGGAATTTTTTTTTGTCTTTAGCAATCTTTACTTATATTAACTTTTTATTTTTCGTAAAGCTAAATTTTAAACCAATTTTCACCTTGAAGAAACAGTTCAATTAATTCAACCATCGTAAAGCTTAAACTTCTTAAACCTGTTAAATTGATGTTTTCAATTTGAACAAATTAGAATGTATGAATAATAAAAGAAGTTAGGATATATTAATGAACAAAAAAGAAAATTACAAAGTTAAACAAAGCTAAAAAATCCTACACGTCAACAACTTAAACCGCGAAGTAATGTTTTTAAAGTCTTAATTACATGAAGACGCAAACGCTAAACTCAAAACTTGTTTTTGTGATTTAATATCCATTATTGTTGTTTTTACTTGAAGCATACTCAATTGAATTAAATCAAAAGCCATATATTTTACCCACTTTAAAGGATAAATATTTAGTATACAGGTTTAGTATATTTTCTTGAAAAATACCAAACATGGATGTTTGTTTTCTAAAACTTGAACTATAAAATTAAAAAATGTCAAAATGGGAATAATAATTGGAAAACAAAAGCTATCTCTGATTAATCTAAATTTAATTTTCTAGTTGGTCTAAAAACCTATCGCAGTTCTTTAAACATAACCAGTCTTAAAATATAATCTTAAGCGAACGTGTAGTTACAACACGTATTTACTTGTTATTAAACCATTTTTATAGCATCCGAGTTCAAATGACGACCCCATTGCTACGTAAAGCATTAAGAACAAACCAAAAAATAAATGATCGTCTTATTTCATATCCCTTAAAATATGAAAAAGCAACTAACAAGTGGAAATTTCATTGTGGCCACTTAAATTCTAGGGGCTCTCGAATCCATCTGGCAATCTACATATATCAATTTATATCAACAAGTTTGTTTGGATTTACGCTTCTTTATGTTCTTGCGTACCACCGAGGCTTTCTGAAAACGTTTCAAGTTCTTGTTGGATCACTTATCTTTCTCACAACTTTCAACGCATTTGTGATGGATTTAATAGTCGTTGTTTACGGGAAAGACATTGCTACTTGTATGAATGCAGTATTTGAGCTTGCAAATATTTGGCAAATGAAATTGAAAGGTTTGTTTTTAACAACTATTTTTTTAATAAATATTATTTTTTTAACTAAAAAAATTACCAGTTCATTTTTTGTTCAGATTCACCTTCCAAATCCAATAAAGATGTTATTGGTATTGTCGCCTTAAACATTGTATTGGGCGGAACATTGGCTGGATTTATTGTTCCGATTGTGATTGTAGCTAAGAAATTGGACCCAGTTTATATATTGATTCTTGTCGCTCAAAGGACAACTTTCCAAACAGGACTAAATAATATAGATCCATCGTGTTGGGTAATAATATTAGTTCGCTACATTCTTGCCATGATCTCCACTCTAGTGGTTCAAACAAGTCTGCGAACAACGGTTTTACTTAATTTGGGTTCTTACCCTGTAATAATAAATCTTTTGAGAAAACTTGGTGTCGTTCATTTGCACAAAAGTAGTTTACACTTGTATTTGCAGGCTTGCGTTCATTTTAATGCTTGCAAGCACGTATTTAAAACATTTACAATCAGCGTGTTATCTAGTATATTCTTTGTAATTGTATTTGGTGCAAATGGAACAATATTGCTTGCAAAGTTAATAAAATATTCCCTGGCAGTTTTGTGTGGAATTTATACAAAACTTATTGTTTTAGGTGTTATAACTCTGTTTAACATTTCAGATCAAATTTATTCTGAAAGCAGCAAGTTGTCGATGAAGTGGAAAAAAGAAGCATTGTCACTGAAAAGTTATAGTGGAATGTTTATTAAGAAAACGGTAAAAAGTTTCTGGGCAATGGCAATTCCAAAGGGAACGGTTGGAATAATGGATAAACATGCAAGAAATGCTTACTTATGGGAAGTCCTCAATTATATTTTAAATGTACTAGTTATGGTTAATGAAGCTTAAAATGTTGAAACTATTTAGAAAGTAATCTAGACACATGATTACTTTGTACTCCATTTAGATAGAAGTAGCATAATACCTAATCCAATAGTTTTGTCATAAGTCGTATTATACATTTATATGTCTAAGAAATTATCATAATGCTAAATATAAGTAGTCGTACTTTCTATACTCATACTGCATTTTAAAGTCCATTTTTTAATTTTTGATCTTATTCATTACATATTTTTATGGTTGTTTCAGTATTACAATAAATATCATTACTTGGGTATAATTTAATCAATATCAAAATCGATCCTTGTTATCAAAACTGAATAATTTGGTTCTAAAATATATTGATTTTACTTTATAAAGCTACATAAATTATGCATATCACAATTTGAAAATGTAGGGTCTGTACTTTACATGTATATGACACATATTTAACTCAAACTGCATAAGTTCTTTAAAAAAGACTTTTAAGTGATATTTTGAAAATATAGTGGAAGACACTGATTTGAAGTTGGTATTTAACACAGGTACAGATAACCTAAGACCTAAATTATTTAATGAATTTGCAATAAACCTCTGATCGATATCCTGAATGGGTTAGTAAGTAACTTTGATAGGAATGTTGGTCGACCCATTATAATTCTGATTTTTCTTTGCATTCTTTGCTTGATTTTTTGACTGTCCTACTTTCAAACGTGATTGCAGCTAATTCTAAATATTTGTTGCTGATCTTAATTCTTTGTTTAGGGATAACGTTTAAGCTACATACACTAACACAATTCTAACCATAGATAAATGAATATAACTAGATCGAAGCAGAACTATATTTTCCTGCTTATAAGGCATGTAAGCAGTAATGTACCATTATAGCTTGTACCATAGCGATCAAATTTTTTGAAGGCATGACTATAAGTTTGTTTATGAAACTCAAATAAGATCTGCTTTTACCAGCCTATTAAGTGCATTTAGCTATTACTTCTAAATACTTTTGTGCAAGTTGAAAATCTTCATGGATACCTGGTACATTACCGATTACATGCGATTTTGACTGCTTGCCTCCTCTGTTCTGCTCTGTGATTCCTACATGCTTCCAGTATATCCTTTATTTTCCAAACACAATGAAAGTGGCATACTTTAAGTACGTTCTCATAATAACTTGTAAATCAAGCTTTCACGAAGTCTCTTAGCAATAATGTTTGACTTTTAGCTGTTTTTCTATTAAAATTTTAAATTCATTTTATATTTATACCATTTTGTAACAGTAAGCATATGGTTTAAAAAAGTATGTTCCTGTCTTAAAGCTTACATACATAAATAGAAGGCAACGTACTCTCGTTACCAAATATTTAGTTAAAAGCCAAAATTATTCATGCACAGACAGTAAATGTAGTTTGGAAATTCAACCATTTGTGGTATTTTTGCCACTAGCCTAAATAAAAAATAAAGATCGGGATTTTTCCACCAGTTAATAACCTAGTTTTTACGCACTATGAGCGGTTTGGCTGAAACTACTACATAAAGTCACAATGCGAGAAATTGGTACAAAACTTATTTTTATCAGCCCAAATAAATCCATTATGGTTCAAATTTCCATGAAATTTACTTCCAATTTTCCAAAAAATATTGAATTCAACGCAAGAAATTTCCGTGTAGTTGAAGCCAGTCTATAATATTTTTCTTTAATAGTAATTTTAAACTATAAAACATATTTTTTCAAACAAAATGCTTCTTTTAATCAATGCATGCATGTAATAAATGAGGACATGACATTTTGAACTATACACTGAAATTATCAAGCATTATGGTACATTTGACATTTAAAATGTTTCCATTTCTTGATACGTAACCACATTAACCAACATTGCGGATGTCCAGCGTAGTTGTCAACGGAAGTTGTGGTTGTTCATGTCTGTGTAAACTAAATGTCTTGCTATTATTTTCAGTATGCACAAAACTTTAGTCCTGGATTCAGTATGAGGACGACCGTGGTACATCGGAAATGAATAACAATATGAACACAAGGCTTGATACAGATGCAGTGCTATTTGCACTGCCAAATATAGAAACAAAAAAATTTCCGATGGTGGAGCTTTCAAGTTCTGAAAAAATTACCGAATTATTCGTTGACCTTGAAAACGACGACTGGAATAGCGTATTCGAAATCATTTATGGAGATCCAAGGGGCATTACAAATTACACCGGAAAATATCGGCGGGGATATTCCATGCTTCATTATGCCGTGGACAGAGGTAAATTTGCAAATTTGGCAACATATTTTTCAGATATATAAACGTGAGTACTTTTTAATTTGAATATTGCAAACTGGGAAATCCGAAAATTGAAATTTGTTTAGATGATTTCAAAAAGGCAGAAGATCTCATTCAAGAACTATTAAGCATCGCAAAAAGGGATCTTGTAAAACCAGGTCAGCTATACAACTTTGTGAACACTGTAAACGACGAAGGTAAAATTGCAATGGATATAGCAGTTATTCGTCGTCAATATCTTGTAATTGACTTGCTATTAGATCATGGAGCAGAAATGAAATTCAGTCAATTCAGAAATGTTATTAAAAAGATTAGATATAATCGCCTATTTGAAGTTTATGACAAAGCCATGCACGTTCATCGAAATAACTATTATTATGATCACTCATTGTATTGGATCGTACACTGCCAATTTTCGTAAGTTATCAAATATAAAAGAAATGGTAAAAGATGTTAAAGCTTGCTTAAAACAGTAATACTTTTAAAAAGAGCGATAACATGGGACAAAGGCGATTTCGATTCACCAAACGACAAGTATCGTGAGATGATGTATCCATCAGCCTTGTTAACAATGTCAAATGAAAGCCGAGGGAAAATCCTAATGCATCCTTTGTTCCAAATGTTTCTATGGGAAAAATGGAGGAGACTATCATTCATAATTTGGATTTCTATTATCTTGCATGTTCGTAATTTATCCTAATTTTTAAACATTATACAAATTGGTACATATAATCAATTAAAATGTATCTTTAGATGATTTGGTATGCTCTGAGCACAACATATATAGTTTGCAACACTTGTATCGATTCTACGGGATTTACAGATTCGAATTTTTGCACATCATTTTTGGCACATGATTCTGATGGCGCGACTAATAAATCAGTGTCATTAATCAGTCTAGTAATTGTTTACATGGTGATGTTGCTAAAAGAATTGTATGAATTTTGCGTCGCACCGGAAAGTAGTTATTATTGGTCACAACTTGAAAATATAGGCCAGTGGCTATTACTTATCGTTTTGCCCGTCACCACGTACCTACCAACAACATCATCAGATTACACAGGAGTAGTTAACATTGGTTTGTCAATTATTGTCACGGTAACGAAATAAATAACATAACACTATTTTAGTTAGAATTCCAAAGTGTATTCCTATGACATTGTTTTAAAACAGGCTGGAATCGTAACGTCACTCTTTCTTATACAAGGACAGTTTACAAAAGTTGAACTTTTGGGAGTTTACAATCAAATGATGCGACGGGTAAAACATATTATAAATTAGTCTTGAAAATGCATAAAAATCAGAAGCAATTTAGGAATTTCATATTGATTAAACATGATAGAGCTTCAAGAAATTAGTGATTTTTCTGGCTGCCAACATCCCATTACTTCTGGCCTTTGTTCTTATATTTCGTTTTATGCTGCCTTCCGTAAGTTTATTAAATAAATGAGGTTTATTTTTTGCTAATTTTGTACTACTTTTATGCATATTTTATATATTTCCTTAAGAATCGAGAATTTCAACTAGAAGCTGGACTTGGTTTTAGTAAACTATTTGCGATGATGGTTGGCGAGCTAGATTTAGGCGAAATGATTCACAAAGATGATCAGTTGAAATATGAACGCCTTTTTGCAGTCAACATACTGATTATCGTTTTTATACTTATTGCAGTAATTGTTTTGCATAATCTACTGATTGCGATAACGATTGATGATTTGGAGGTAAACAAGCTAATTTTGAAGTTGAAAAAAGAAAAATTCAGTTTTTATTGCTATGACCAATTGATTTTTTAGACATTGAAAAGAAAGGCAACGGAAGAACATTTATCTGCTATTCTGGAAACATTATGCATTCTTGAAAATGCACTGATGGGCGATTGGATGATAAAGCTGTATGACTGTTTACACATAAAGTACTGGGTATTAAAGAAACTTATACTGACAGTACATTTCGACCATCCTGCAGGGTACATTTGTTGTAGTTTGACAAACAAACTTGTATTTGTTTCAATGACCACCATGTATAAATAACACATTTTAAATTACAGTGAAGAATATCGAGAAACTAGGATTAGATTTGTAACGCTACCAGAGAGAATCCAAACATCCTTACGGAAATACATGAAGGAAAACCCACAGTGCATAGTAACCACAAGTGACCATCAAGACGATGAAGGAACTCCTAGTGTTATAAAAACAGTTGCATCAAATATCAAAAATATATTTAGCTGCTCTTATCATGAAAAGCCATCCGCCTAATTATGAAAAATTGCTACGAAATTACCGATGATTTTGTTTTGTTCTACTCATATTATTCCTTTAAATGTTTTCTTATGTTAATATTAACGTAAATTACTTCGAAATAAAAACGGACTAAATGTTGGCGGTTTCATTTACAAGTATTTAACTTGATTTACAAACTTTAATATCATGAAGCGTAAGACGAGAACTTTTCAAGTGTTATTAAAACACTATCTTGAAGCACAAAGCTACCAGAACAAAAATGTAAATATAAAAGTAACGCAATATCATAGCATATTTGTAACACAACACAAGATTCATGCATTCATGAAGAGCAACAAAATCATAACTTACCGAGAATGCTTGGCATCTAAACAAAGTGAAAACTATGAGATTCTCAGCTGATACTCTACTGAAACCAACTTCAACCCTAAAGTAATTCACAGTATCACAGTATGCATCCAAACAACTGAATATCCTTTTCATTCATCCTCGACAATTTTTATTACTTGTTTACATTTTGGTTATCAAGTTATTAGTTTGTTAATAAAACTTACGACTAGTTTATTTAAAATGGAAAATATTGTGTTATCTCTAGTAGAACTTGCAAGCAAAAAAGCAAAATTGGAAGAATTTAGTGTACAAAATGTACCTTATGATAATAACAGACAAAATGTTCCAGGAACAAGCAGGTCAAGAATTGATAAAGTAACCGGCAACAATGATAGTAAAGCGATATCGTTTGTGGTTGAAGGACCTTTGCAGCTACTTCCAGAAGAAGTAATTATTATATACCAATGTGATTTAATGACGTGCTGGAGTAAAATTTCATTTTCATTCTATTTATTAATATTTACATGCTTATGTTTATATAGCTGTGGGAGCTAGTCCTGAACCACCTTGAAAGCTCTCACGATATTTTAAATTGTTTGAGGGCTTTTCCAGACCTGGACAACTTATTTCACAGTAAAAAATCCAACTGGCTATTTGACCTGGTAAGTTTTACCATTTATAAACTCTTCCAAAGTAAAAATGTATGTATGTATGCATGTATACAAAGTAAGAATGTAATAATTGACAAAAAACTTATGTGTCCCAGATTTTACCGCATATCGTGACGAAACATTTGGTTCGAAAACAGGTAATCAATCGTTATTGAAAACGAAATCCAGATTTTATATGGTGTGACTGAGAATTCATTTATTTTGCAGAAGCATGGAAGTCGCGAATACTGGTATTTCTTATCAGAGAAATTCTACCAGCTTCGGCTAGTTTCCAAGCGTTGGAAATTTGCCGTAGAAAATTGCATCCAAAATCATCCGGATTCTCCATCCCAATCGCCAACCGAGAAAGTTGTAACTGAAAATCACTTTAATTACTATCCAATACAAAAATATCATTTTGGAGCGACAAAACTTCACTCGCCGAATCAGATTGATAGCTTTATGGAAAATATGAAGGACTACAATGGAAATCCATTTCCAGGAAAATTTGTTTTCTTCGAAGTTGATGAAGACGACTTTTTAATTATACCACCAATTATTCCAAAGCTTGGACAAATGACAGAGAAGTTTGGCCAATGCATAAATATTCTCGATTTTGAATTTATTAGCGATGACCAATGTAACTTGGAAATATTTAAGGGTATTCTGAATATCCTTGGTAATGTTCCCAATGTAAAATCATTAACAATTCGTGCGGACTTGGATGCTCGAGAAGAGGAAACAACAAATGATTTTTTCAATCAATCAGAATCTCAACGGTTATTTCCTGAATTAAATTTGTTGACAACTTTCAACTGGCATGTCCGATTATACAACCATTCAAGCTGGAATGATCGAATGATTAACACATATATAAAGCAGGGGAATTTGTTAAGAAAATTGTCCATTGATCCAATTTTTCTTAATCAAGAACTGGGCCTTAATCTTACGAGATTAACGGAATTGCACATTTTACTGGACTTAAATAACCAGTATGATATCCATTCTATTAGAAACGTTATAAGCCTGTTCCCCGTGGGACAAATACAGAAATTTGGTATTAGCGATCAACCCTTCTTAAATGATGAGACTGAAATATATGTCAACAGTGTATTACAAATTCTGGACGAATTTCAAATCAAAAGTGTTGTTTTTGACAATTTTTTTATAAAAGAAAGCCCAGATCTAAAAGCCCAACCTGATCCTTCGATAAACATATTTCCGAGCATTTCCACACTTTATCTGAATGATAATTTAGAGCTCAGTTACAAGTTTTTGAAACAATTACCTAATTTAAGATATCTACGCGTACATGTCGGTTATGATGTTTACAGCGTAGTTTCCGGCAACGATTTATTCGAACAAAAATCATTTGCGTTTTACCTACGTACTTATTTTTTCCAAGCTTGTATTGATGAAGAGGAACCTCATGACCCAGTCGTGATTCCCGATCATTTTTCGATTTGGAATGAGTTACCTAAACTAGAATTGCTGAGTGTGTCAGTTGACAATGCAAATGAAATATTAGATGTTCAGTTTGCACGGGAACATGGGAATATCCCTTTTTTCGGGTATCGTGGTCTTAATGAGGGTGAATATGGATACTAGTGAGGAATCAACAGATTTAATCAAATATAATAATATAATTGGAGTTTATTATTAAATATTTTTTAATAACTAAATTAACAAATATGAACAACATTTATCAATATTTTTAAGAATATTTAGATTCCATTGAAATCTTTTACGATATCAACTTATATCAATTTATGTTTAGTTGGAGATCAACTGATAATATTTGGTTTACAATGTTTAATAAAACTGCAAAAATAAATGCCACCACATTATCCGCATGAAACATGAACAATTAACAAATTGCATTTATTATACTCTAAATTTTAAGTAGCCAACCAAGTAGATAAAAAATACACCCACTATCTTTAATTTAGTTTAATTCAGCTTAAAATCGTTATCGATATAAGTCAACCGTATTGAGTTTGTATGTAATTTGGTTGCACTCAACAAGTCCCAGCAAATGGAATAGCTTTCCACAAAAAAATCATTTCTTGATCGTAGTCAACACAACCACCACAACCAGCAGTTTGTGATCGATTTTTCCATTTGGTAGGAGATTTTGTGATTTTCAGATTTTTAAAATGTAATTAAGCTTGGGATTTTAATAAAATTAAAGTTTACCATAAAAATATGTTATAAATATGAATGTAAATACGACATGGTTTCATAAATAAACGTTATATAATTGATACTTATTTCGACCTACAATTCAGCAGAGATTTATTTAACAAAATGACTAATCAAGACGTGACGAAAAGCAGCAGTGCTTACGAGCTCCTAGAAATGCTTCTAAAAATGTTCAATTAATCGACCAATTCAATTGCACTTAAAAAGACATGTAAGACTTTTTATTATGAATGTGTTGGAAGAGATTCTGATAATATCATAACAGCAATACAGAACCTTTCAACAAAGTAGAAAACACCCAAGTGGCCAGCTGATGCAAAACAAAAACAGATCTTCTTGCTAATAGCAGAAATCCATGGGCATATAAAATGTGTAACAACATAAGTACTCAACTCTAACTTGAATAAGAAAGTAAAACTTACCGTGATTATAGTATTAGATTTTGTGTATAAAATACTTAGATAGAACCGTACACTTAAAAACTTATAACGGTGTTCATACTGAAATGTTAATACCGTAACCAAAAATACACAAACCTACACTATAATTATGACAATTAACACAAAAATTATTAGAAGTGAGAAAACGTGAATTTCAAAATGTCTTGTTATAGTGACAAAATGAATGTTCCCAGAAGTCGCAGTGGCTTTCTAATAAAAGCTATTGGTCAGGTCAACAACGTAAGCAAGGCTGATGATGGCCCTCTTGCAGTATTTCCGGAAGAGGTAATTTTAATTGGTCAATTAAATTTTATAAACGAAAAGAATACTTTTCAAGTATCCACAGTGCGTACCTTTGTATGAGTCCATAAGTAGTTAAATCCTCGTTTATTAATTTTACTTTGATATTTTGGATCAGGTATGGGAGTTAATTATCAACCAAATTATCCGGTCTCAGGACATATTCAACTTTTTCAAGGCATTTCCAGAACTTGACAAAATATTTCATACTAAAAAAGCGAATTTGCTTTTGGAACTTGTAAGTAAGGAATAAATTCATAATAAGCTATTAAAATTCAAAACTGAATTTCGTTTTAAAGCAATTTTATTTTTTATTTGTTTTGATATTAAAATACATACATAGGTTTTGCCACATATTATGACGAAATATCTGGTTCGAAAGAAGGTATTTATCCTAATTAACATTTGTACAAAGAAATTAAGTTCAAATAAGCAATTTTGTTTTAATGCTAGTATTTTTTTAACAGAAATGTCATGGAAAGCACTACTGGTATTTACGATCAAAACCACTATTTGATCTTCGTCTAGTCTGTAAAAGATGGAAACGTGCTGTTGAGTTCTGTGTACAAAACCATTCGGATCGTTATTCCACATTACCAAAATCACAAGATGATAAAATTCTCACAACGTCAGACAACATTATACCTGATCATCATTTCAGTTACGTTCGAATGCACAAGTATCACCTTGGAGCTACTATCTTTAAAACTACTGAACAAATAGAAACGTTCATGGAAGAAATGGAAGGTTGTCATGGAAATCCATTTCCCGGAAAATATGTTTATTGTAATGTTATCTCAGCTTCTCCTTTATATTTCCCACAACTTGTTCTAATTTTGAGAAAATTTGGAAAATTTGTTGACGTTCTAGACTTTAATATTTATAATAACATTGACTGTAATTTGATAAATTTTAAGACAATTTTAAAAGGACTTTCTTATGTTTCTAATTTAAATTCGTTAAAAATTCATGGAAAGCTAAACACTAAAAATGACAAAACTACTCATTTATTTTTTGATCTACCTGAAAGTCAAAATCTTTTTCCTCCATTACCTCTTTTAAAAACTTTCGATTGGCAAGTTTGTACAGAAAATACAGAATCAAGTTGGATAAATCGAATGATGGATACTTATGTAAAGCAGAATAATAATTTACAAAAATTAGCTATAGACGTTTTCTATTGTGATAACAAGTTATTAAGAAATTTAGAAAAACTATGTGAATTACATTTGTATCTAGATAATAATAAGGTTTACACTGGTAGCTCAATCAGAAATGTGTTAAGTTTATTTCCGTTAGGACAGTTGAAAAAGTTGTGTTTGAGTGGCATACCAGATATAGGAAATTTCGAAATTGATATTACCGAACTTTTGGAAATTATTGGTATATTTAATATCCAATCAGTGATTTTCGAAGGAATTTTATTAAAAGATTTATGCAAAGGCAAATATCAATTAGAACAAACTTTAGAATCAATTCAAAACTGCTCCAGTATAACTTCACTTTGGTTTGATGATAATCGCCATTTAAGTTTAATGTTTTTAAAAATGTTACCAAATTTGAGATTTTTACACATTTATTCGGATGACTATGATTCGTATGGACAGCTGGAAAGGGATACATTTACAAATAACTTGTGTTCTCACTATAGTCAGGCTGGTTATATTGGAGAGAATCTGGAAATAGTAATTCCCGAAAAATTTTCCATTTGGGAGGAACTACCTAAATTAGAAATTATGTCAGCCTCGATACACCACACGTGTGGAATATTAGATGTTCAATATGCTAGAGAATATGGTAATAGGCCATTTTTAGGATATAGACCTTAAAACAAAGTGAGTATGGCAATTAAGAAGAAAATATTTATTTAGTATTATAACTTAGAAATAAAATATTCCAGTAATGGAAACCTGTTTAATGATAAGATATTGTAAATAAATCGAATTTACGTGAAATCAGTCAAATATTTTCATAGCATTATTTTTGTCTTGCCACAGATTTGGGTATACGGGAAATATCAGCTGAGCTAGTAGTTTGGTTGCATGTTTACTTCTCAAAAATATGTCAAACAAGCACAACAACATGACACACTACTTTTTTCTGATTTTTTTAGTTCCCAATCAAATAAACTACAAAATAGTTAGTTAAATTGGAATTCATCATGACCACTAATTCTAACAAATATCACTGTTTAATTTGTGCATCAACCAGTTGCATTATAAATAAAGTGGTGGAAAAAGCAGATGTACTTTTCCTTCTACGAATTTTACTACAGATTCCACAAGATAGTCATCTAATTTATACTATTAAATCATCATTAAACAAAGTGAAAATCTGTGAGCAGTGTACTAGTTCAGTTAAGCAATGCAGACAACTTTATACC
>JAQFXM010006467.1:0-13208 GCA_034693345.1 Entomobrya multifasciata | reverse complement strand
AACGTAAAATGGTGCGCGCGCGCTCCAATCAAACGCAGCTGATAATTACACATATGCACATTCGGGAAAATAACAAATACTATTAAAATCAGCATAAAAAACTACACCACCACGTATAAATTGCAAGCTAAATTTCGCTCATGCATTCAGTCAGTTCCATTGTTAGTGCATTGAGTGTATATTTTGCAAATAGTTAGTCAGAAAACTTGCAAAGTTATATAATACTTTATTTCGATTATAAATGGGTTCACAAAAGTATATCCTATTTAAAATTAACAAAAGACAGCTACAACTATCGATTCCACATACATACAATTCAACGCTTGCAACAAAGTTTTGTAACTCTGATTTTGTAACACTCACGCACGCACTCTTTTAAAATCCGTAGACACATGTGAAGCAAAAAGAGAAAGTTTTTGTAGAAAAGACAAGACGGATAAAGAAACTGGATTTTTGCGTGCACGAATAGATTGATGGTCCAGTGAATCATGAAAGGAAGTGAAAAGGAAAACGAATATTGGATGATTCGCCATGTCATATAGTATGCTTTGCTGATTTGGAAGGATCGAATTACATTCCTCTTGTAAAATCTTCGGACTTTGATCTCCTTTTGAAACGTGACTGGAAGAAGAGAAGTTTCATTGAAGTCTTATTCGTTTGGAGAATATCGTGGTGTAAATTCTCAGATTTCGGATATTACGGTCATGTAAATGCATAGAGTATATCGACACGTAACAAAAAAATTATGTACAGATGTAGTGTGAGTATCATATATGTAGAAATAAAAAGGGTTTTCCTTAAATTAATGGAAATTAGAAATTACATGGCAACCTTTATGTCGCTTATTACGACTGATTACGCCTCAAAAATCGGTAAAAACGTTTATTCAAATCATCCCCATGTGACGGTATACGAAACAGTAAAATTGTGAGCACACCAATTTTATTTTGGAAAATTTTGTACAAAAGCGATAAACCGCAACCAGTTCAGGAAGGACTTTATTTCATTATCATATTCTTGAAAACTTTACGGATTTTTCTTGACTTTTTTCTACTGCTATCACATAGCCAGTGATACTAGGATCTTTTCATATTTGATAAACTGCAGTAGTCAATGGTTGAATTTTAGACGCCTATAACCGACCATATTTGCCTCAGATATTTGTTTATATATACAATGGAAATAAAAACAATCCAGCTTTATTTCGGAAACTCAGCTTTTGGTCTGTTGCTAAGGAAAGGCACTGTTTGTTAACATGACATTTTTTCATATTCAGCAGAGAGACGCATTATGTATTCTTTAAAACAGAGAGGATAATATGCTACACTACCGCGTGCAAACAAGTATAGCATCGGGGATAAAATAAAGTATAAGATGTTGTCGTAGATCGGTAAATTCGTACTGTGACTGTGAAACAAATGAGCCCGAGAAAGGGAAATGAGTCAAAATGACAGCAGTCTTGACGACTGTCAGTAAGGAATAGAAGGAAACCAAGAGAAATCTAAAACGGGAAAAAGGAACAAGAGAATAATCACACGATTGTAGGTATCTTTATAGTTATAAAAATATAAAGTACTAAATTCAAAAGTTTTATGGTATATTAAGGGTTGGAAGTATTTTGAATGTGCCTATTTCAATTTGCGTAAATTCAGACAACAACAGATAAAATTGCACATTAGAACCTAAACACGAAACATAAACATTCATAGAAAGTAATGTATTTGTAAGAATTCATTTGACAGGTATTAACAATTTAAAAGGCATAAATGATAAAATGGAAACTACAATAATAGCAATTCATTATTTTATTATCTGTGTGTTCAGAACAAACGAGTGCATCTGGAAAGTTAATTACATATAACATGAATTACGTCATCGTTAATCCTCGCGTCGAGAAAAAATAAAATGCTTAATTTTTTAATCCATTATAATATAACATGAACTGGAGTAACATCTTCAATTTGTTTTTGAAAAATATAACATTAACACACGAAGTACTTATCATTTTATCATATTTACACGAATATTACGGGAAACAAACATTTCCCAAATATTTATATCTAAAAATTCAAGGTTTTAAACCGTTAAAATACAAGCATATTTTTACCAAAAAAGTTCGATGAAAATGGGATTGGTACGGATATTTCGTCAACGTGTGTAAGTATAATTCAGAGAACTGAAAATATATTACAGATCAAAAAGTGGACATTTTGTATTCGAGATTTGTCTGCAAACTTGAATCAGAAAACGCAATGATTAAGTTCAAGTTTCACATCATACACTGCATACTGTAACGTATGCATATTGTTAATGCGAAAAAATATAAGATTTAAAGCAGACAACGCGATCATATAATTAGCAAACTTGGTAATGTAAGCGTTTGCATTAAAAATCAATGTTAACGTGACAAGAGATATAAAACCTTTATTATAGAAAACCTATCCATATTTACTTATTATGATTGACTGGTAAGGTGTTCAGCTCTTCCTTGCATAAAGAGATGGCTAATATTAGAAAACGCGAACTTCTTCCGCAATGAAGTTTCATTCCAGTTAAATGAATCCTTTTATAAACGGATATTGAGCATTGGAGTATGTAAATCTTTTGAAAATGTGCTAGCTCAAATGGAAAATTGTTTGACGTCGGATTGTTTGCTTTTCCTTTGTACTGTAATGCTTATTATTACATTAAGTTAAGGTATTAATATTTTTGCCCCTATACGTGTACATTATAAACTAGTAATATTACATGTATTAACTACAAACGTAGCTCCCTGTTTTAATGTTTATCATCATATTTACCCTGGAAAATCTGTCTAGACAAAAAGAGAGCGAGTAAACTATCTCTTGGGCCACCGACTTTCTTCAGATTCTCATGATTCATGCTACACTTCGATCAACATCCTTTATCCCAACATGATTAACGCTATCACGTACACAAGCGATGCCTTTTCATTCAGTTTCTCCAGCAGTGCAATAGCAAACACAAAAGAACTAAGGTAAGTAAAGTAGATACAAATGTAGAATATGTCTCTCTTTATTCCTCCTAATAACTACCATCTCTCCATTCTCTCGAAAAATAGAATATTGGATATATCTTTAAGCTACTAATATTAATGCATATATATGATGAAATGATGATAGACAATGTTAGTTAGAAAGCACAAAATGATATATGAGCCATAATCACAAGCTGTGAAATAACTTCATCTTCACGGCACCATAAACCTTACCAGACAAAACAAAGTGTACTTTGACAAATTAGCAGAATTTCTATTCATGAAGACTTCTGATTATGATAAAGTGAAGAATTAATGATCTAAAGTTCCTCGTATTTCTTTATTGCTACTTTAGTTTCTTTGGAATGAAAGGGAACTGACACAGGTATTTATCTCTACTACATCATAAAATATGATTACCCATCACATAAAATGCGTGTTACATAAACCAAGCTCATATTGATGACAAATTAAACTTCTTTAATGCATGTAATGTATCATGTATCTTTGTAAAATTAAAAATTTAACACACACATACCGATTCATCCTGCAAACTACGATGCACATAGGATATCGATCAGTGAAACTCAGGCCAGCAAATATTTTCTGAACAGTTTATTCTTTTGGGCTGCCATTGAAAATTTGGGCTACAACGTTGAAATAGAAATGACACGAACGTCTGAGCCATTCAATTGTCCATTAATTCAGATGCAGCGGTTGAATTAGGTAAGATTTCCACTTATTTTATGCGTCGTGCGTTTCTGCTTTAGTTACTCGACATAAATTTACTTTACTGAACTGAACAAGTAATTAATGGAATATTTCGTGGTAGGAGAACAACGACACGACAATTACTTTCTTTTTATGAGAAACTTTATCTTTGCTTATCAACCATAGTCGCTTCATCATTATCATCGATGTTGTCTGTGTTGTGCAGAAAATTTAATCTGACTGCTGAGATGAATGAGCAGTTTGGCATGTGTCAGGCAAGCATTCAGTCTATTCATTCTATGTTACCTTGGAGTTGAATGTTAATGCCCATAGCAGTAGCAGTAGTGGCAAAATTCCCCTTTTCCCCTCCGTAAGAGAGAACAAAAGTTGATTAGAATGATGGCGGCACTTTCTCAAGAGACAAAAAAACCGTTTTCAAAGTAATGACAGTAGTATATGTTGTAGCCTGAGTATTACGACAATTTGTTGCACTATCAACTATTGTCTCATACAGAGGAAGGAAGATCAAAAAGCAATGCAACAGCGTTAAGGCACACCTGTTAGAAGGCCAGAGAACTTGGCTCTTTTTAATTTAGAATCTGTATTTTCTATAAATAGCTTCGTTGACTGACACGATTTTTTACTTACATAAGATTTGTTGGAAAAGAAAGTGAACCTTTTGTGAACAGCAGTTCATATCTACACCCTCGCATAACACTTAATATTGTAACGAACTTGTAAATATACCCTTCGATTAACGTTTCGTCTTACAGTCTCACAATTGCTGACAATAATGATGACTGCGATGTCTACTAGTCACTCTGATTTATATATGAGATCTAAGAATGCTGAGTGAAAGCTTTCTAACAAAATCACATTTGCAGCCAAGTGTTATAATTATGTTTTCACTTTATTTGGACACGTCTGAGCACAACTTGTATGAAATTTTCATTGCATTGGCCGGATGTTTCATGCTTTTTTATGAAAACAGCGATTTGAGCTTCAATTAATTGTAAGTGAAACTTTATTTACAATCTAAAACAATAAGCCGTTAGAGACAAGATACTTTTTTTCAAAACAAGATAAGTTCATTGACCACGATTTGTTTGTGATGCGATGCCAGAAAAAAGTAAAAACAAATTAGTAAATAATTAGCCACTGCAAAACACAATACATTATACAAAAAAGTTCAACAAATCAATTACAGAGCCCATTTATCTTTTCTACTGGATTGGAAAGAGACAAGTCCTAACTTTTTTATATATCCCCTACGTAGTTCACAATAATAAACAAGGAAAAACAATAATTTTTCCTTCCAGCTCACTGCCAGTCTATTCTAGTCTATTGCTGTCTAATCAAATAATGATTGTATTTAGGTTAAAACGAAAGATCAAGACTACAACAGGGGTTTTCCTAAGGATTTCGAGTATCTGATGTTTCTGCGTGAGTAAACATAATGTAGACTGGACTGGATGGTATAATACGGCGTACTACATCAGTTGAACCATCATGCTGAATTTCGATAAATAAATACTATTTTCTTTTTTTGGCCAATAGTCAAGTTCATGTCACATCAGTTTGAAATTCTTACAGTTATAAATACACGATAACTGTTCTTAGGAACATTGATTATTTGTTTAGTAAGACGGGAATACAGTCATTGTTGTTGCAATGTGGACTGAACTGGACGATGGCTGATTACATGCGAAACTGATTGTAATTGTGAAATCAGATCTGTGTTACACGACAAGCATGCTATATTGAAGCTTAGTATTTTAGTAATTTAGGTTAGCTCTTCAAATAAACACTTTGTACTTTCCCGGCAACTTTCACATAAGCTTTTTATTGTTCTAGCCTGAAGCATTTTTCTTCCAGCCTCAAGGAACGCAACCTTGTCGCAAGGAACGACAAAAGAGTGGAAAGAATCGTGCTTTATACGAGAAATAGAAAAATAAAAATGTTTTCTTTTTCCAGGGTACTTCATAAATATGCAATCATTGTCAGTATGTACACATTATGATGTATCTACTTAATTGCTTATGCCCTTGGCCCTGATCAAAATATATTTTAAAGCAAAACTTCAGGTCCGGTCCGATATACAGCTTTATGTACATGTATTAAGAATAGCTGCTTTTTAAGAATTTCGGCGGCCGAATATAAAGGAAATGCTCACGGGATTTTTCACTATTTCAGCTAATGTTACCGTTGTTGATTAGACTTTTTCATTTGAGGTCCTGAGAGAAGCCACTAGGTCGCTTCACAGGATCAGACCTTCATAGTTCATTCACATTATTTTGTTGTACATTTTTCTATTTTGCCACGATGTCTCTTGAAGCATGTTTCAGCTACCTTTCTTCAGCTACTGTATGTACAAATGTACAATACGGTACCATAATGACAAATATATAACTTCAGTTTTTTCCAACTTTCTGGTATTTATTTAGTTGATTACATTCTTGTGAAATATGTTAGTTGAGAAAGTTTGAATTTCAAGTAGACTTTTCATTGCTGTAAATCCTACACTGACTCGACTGCAGTACACTGACTGACATGAAATGTGACAAGAGGCCCAAGACATGAGCTTAAGAGACATATCCCAAGAGCTGACTAGTTTTTCAGTTGTTGTTTGACAGGGAACTCATCTGTTTAGAAATTCGCATTGTTATTGTATTTGTAAGCTCAATTAATTCATAAACTAATTTACAAAATGTCGAATCCGCTTCACTAAGATATGATGATTTGGCCCTCATCAAACATTGGGTTGTGACGTTGTGAGATCATTTTATTTACGGGTCAGTTTCATAACCTCAGTCGGTTTGCCAAGTTCATCCTCGTCTTTTGGAATTGCTCGATGAATGCGTTGCATCAGTTTTCTGTACTATTCGACCTTTTCCCCCGTTAAACAGAAAACTTACAGTTTGTTGACTTTCTTTGAGTAAAACAAGTATTATCGTAAACTCTGTGTTTCAAGTTAAAACGAGATTCTGCAAGAAAAATTGCATGCTGAATTAATGATGGAGAAAATATAAATAAATATATATATAGTCAACGTTTAATGTAAAATTCAATCCAATTTTTATATCTTAAAAATGTATTATTACACTCTACTAAGCATAGACAAGAATGGAAACTAGATTTCGTTCAAAGTTCTTGTGATACAAGCAGACATGTGGACAATTTTTCGATTTATGTTCGTATGCCTTTTTTGCAAGGGATAAAAATAGAAAATAGATATATCGCAGGACAGACAGTGCGAAAAAGATCCAGAAAAAATAAACTACTTTGTTGCAACCGGCAAACGAGCGTTGGATCACTAAGCGATAAAAACGTTACATAAGTCAAGTTGTTGAGCCATTTGAATTGTGAGGGTACAAGCGTTACAAAGGAAATGACGACATTGCTTACTACTACTACGCAGCATGGATGAGTCAAGACAAATCTGAAACGGAAATAGAAGGAAAATGGAGAAAAATTGGAAGGTATCATCATTATATAAAACGGCTACGTTGAAAAATAATAGGGAAAGTATATAAGTAAACAATAAGATGTCTTTGCAAGATAGTAATGCTAAAAATAACATACCAAACTGGAAATTTGATCTCATTTGTCACGTATTTTCTTTGAGATGTTTTATCTAAACACTTTATATTATACATGCAGAAATGAATGCGTATGTATACTGTAGTATATTGGAATTTATTTCTACTGGAAATATTTTGATGGAGGCAAACTAAAAGCCATTATTAGTTCTCAAGGATAAAAGGACATATCCCTTATCACAACAACCATTTCGGCTAGGTTTGGTTCAAATAAAAATATATAATTTTGTCCTGTTCCGTTTAACAGTCAGTAAGACGCTTCTCGTATACGTTTTTATTGGATTTCCTGTAGTTTTTATGAAATGAAGTCTTCTCACAGTCTGTCACAGTTGTGACTATTACCAGCCTTCTAAGTTGTATTAGTTAAACATTAACGTTCGTACGGACGTTGATTCAACTACGAAGTTACCTAAAAGTGAAAATATAAAAACAATGTGGGGTAAGTATGAAAGAAAACGGCTGCGTAAATGGCTGCGCTTTGGCTAGATGTAAAAGAAATCAAACTCATTCGTAGGTACGCACATATGTATATTCCAAATCACTTGGAAAAAATGTACCTCATATCCCTCCGCAATTTTATACCTAATTGGTCATATTGCATGTGCTTATACTAGTTATTGCAATCCAGTTCAATTTAATTCAATGTAGTGGAATGGCAAATCCATGAATTTGTAATAAATCATTCTTCGAGCAAAAAAATATCATATATGCGATGCGCATTTTCAAAAAAAAAATACAAAAACACAATATTCGCCATATTTAGAAGAATTGAAGGAAAAAGGAAATGCAAGTAAATAGACAGACTGATGGGCAATACTCTCCGGAAGTCGATTGTTTATTTATTTGTTAAACTACTTAAATACTACCTGGTACAAACACTAAAATTCATAAAACTTATCGGTATTTAATTTTTACTGTAAGAATTTAGATATCACTCACCACTTTTACCAGTATTATCTAAATCAAGCTTATAATTATTAAAGTTATATATGTTATATGGATCTTTGTAATACTGAATACATCCAGCTTCTTCTGGCCAGTCACACAAATTAGTAGTAGCATTAAAGTGAAATCCTGGCCCACAAGCTCGTCTTTTTGCCCGCCCATTGTCACACTGATAAAAACACTCGCATGACTCATAATCTGCAGCGTAAATAGAGTACTTCAATGGGTCAACCTGAGGACATCTAATACCTCTAGGAGGAGAAGTAGGTTGGGGGCATCTGGAAACAGTCTCACCTTCGTGTATATCTCCTTCTACCTTCTCTTCATCCTGTGTCGCTTGTTTTAAGTCGTCCATTGTGCATCTTCCAGCAGTTACATTGAAAAAGGTTCCAGTCACGCATTTCATTTCCACAATTCCATCCTCATAGCAATAATAATAAGAGTGGGGATCCAGAAGATTGGGTCGACGTTCGTTGACTTCACAGTCCTTTGGGATGCCTGAAATAATTTTAAAAAATACAAGAAAAATGTTTAGAATTTATTTATAAAATAAAATTTAAAGTGTAAAAAATAATATATAAAAGTTTTGAAAACTTACTGTATTGGGCATAGCTGCTTTCTTGTGTCCGTGTTATTGATACTATACTCCCAAGAAAAACTCCACAGATAACTAGAATTACTCGCATTTTTAATTTGAACTTTATGTTGAGTGTATCAGATAGATCGACTTCTTCCACTCACAACTTCCAAATACAATTGATGGCAAATATACCCGAATCACATTCTATTTATACTCAAGATGTAATTTTCCAAAGATACACATGAAGAAAATTCAATAGTATACTTCTATACGCGAATTTAACTGTAAAACTTTAAATCTTCACGTAATCCAGACATAACCTTAAAACCATGGCCTTGATCTGTTTTGTCAGGTACTTAAATACAAACAATCGTAGAAAATGCTAATGCTAATGCATGTTAGGATACGTCATGTGAGTAGCATCCACTGAGGTTAAGGTCCTTGTCATTTACTTACCATCATTCAACCATCCCTTTTTAGATCGCCTCGTATGTTTAGTGAGATGAGATGACCCATTTAGATGTAATATGTAATGCTCCAGTCCAACTAGGCACTGTAGGCACTCGATAAACCGGCATAATTTACAACTCTTTGTTCCGTAGTTCATAATGCAATATGCATATGCAGTACAGTACTTTTACCATTAATTCGGTCGGTTATACTTGTTCCCTTTTAACATTAAACAAAAGCAATAAAAGCCCGTTCGAATGACATTCTTTCGTAATGCTTTTAAATTCATTTTACATGTGTTTATACCACCCAATCAGATTTTATTAATCTAAATATTTTGATAAAAAGCCTTTTAACACTGAATTTGGTTGTATTTACACGAATCGTGGAATTTTTTGCTTGTGTGATAATAAACAGGATTAAAAACTCTTTTAATTCCAATTATAATTGAATTTTTAAATAAAAGCAGTCCATGAATAAATAAAAATGAAAACTTGAAGGCAACGAACCAGAATAAAATTTCTATGAGAAAATTAAACTATGATTTTTGTCAGAACCTGATGTTACGATACTTGTAGAGAGAAACAGACAATTTAAAAAGGGTTAATTTTCATTATTTTAAAAACTTAACCCTAAATTCTGACCACTTTTACAAACAGCATCTTACCATTTAGTATGAACATAAGTTCACATTGTGCACAGAAAAATGCTGGAAATTACTTCATGTGACTGGTTCATGTCACTCGTGTACAGAATCTTCGAATTTGTGTTTTAGCATTATATTTCTTTAAATTCTTTTCTTTACTTTCAATCATATCGTTTCTTTGTCATGGAAGTTTGTGAAAAAACCTAAAACATATCTCTTTTCAAAAGTTGGACTAATTGTGCTGCTAGAACTGCAGTCAGGTTGCTCAGCTTATTTTGTGGTTCATTATGTATTTGTTTATGATTCTTTTCCTCTGTGTTCAAAACCAACAAACCATTGTGTTTTCTTTATTTGGTTCTCTTCTTTCATCTAGTGCTTCTCAAAAAAGAAAACGAGGCACCCAACCGAAAAGTCTAGTCATCATTTCATTTTGTCTTCCGTAAACATACAATATACATAAATACCTATATATGTTTAGCCTTGAAATTTTATTTTATAAGCACATAGTACACAGGGGAAGAAAAATTCCAAATTGAGTGCCAAATGTCTATATGTTGTACATGATTCAATTTCATAAGAACTCTTTTGTTACCTCTGGAACTGGTACAATGATAGTACGAATAATATCGATCGGTAAAAGGTGGAATTTGTCTTTTAATCGTTATTTGCCATTACAATAGTACATGAGTACATACTTATAAATTTACATAGAAATTATATTCATCTCTGAAAACCAAAGAATATTTCCACAGTAGAACTTTGTGTTGTCTATACTTTATGAGAGCATGAATACCTTTTTTGCTTGTGTAATAGTAATAAGACTTCGTAGATAAAATAGCAGCAATCTTGGATTCTGTTTTCCAAGTTCCAGCGTAATATTTTCGGTTTATATCCTAAAATGTGATGAAAATTTACAAAAGAACCTCTCAGCAGCAATAGAATCTTTCGTAGTAGATATGTCAATTCAAGGTAAAATTTTGAGTATGAGTTAAGAAGCTTTGAAATCAACTATTAAAATTACTATGAAAATCAGTATGTGTTAACTTGACTTTTCAAAATCGAAGACACCAAATCTGGGTTTATCAGTATATCATCCCTATTCGGCTTAAATGCAAGAACGGCGTGGCGTAGCAGCATTGCATGAAAGCTATTTTGTTGAGATTTTGTATTTATATTGTTAAATTTGTGTTTTTAGTGTAATAAACTCGCTCGCTTGTCGTAGTAAAGTATGTATATCTATAAATATGACGAAGGTATATTATATTTATGTTGTGGAAATATTTTGATTTTTAATGGGCTTTTGTAGCTATTATGGACAACAATTTTCTTTATTTCTGGTTTTTTCATAATGCTGGATGTGTAAATTTATGATCAATAAATAAAAGCATCTATATAAAAATTGCTAAATAATTGTATTAAAAAACTAAATGATACGATTCGGTTTTTATTTAATAATTGTATGAGCATTTATTAGAATAAACAAAGCAATGAAATATATTACACAGTTACATATCCAATCAAGCTTATTATCTATTAAATAAAATGTACGTTTGAAATAACAAATGATATATTTGATGTGTAATTGTGTAGTAATTAAAAAGGTTTGGTAAAACACTTTATTTTCAACTTTTATCAGATGTTTTAATAAAACAATAACAAAATTATCTGTAAATATTTTTATTTTTGAAAATAAATAGTTCCGTAATCGCTAATTGTATTTTCGCTGAATGTCTTTACTAGTCATCTGACTTAAAGAATCTGTTAGTTAAATTGAAATTTTTAATCTTCTGATTTTTCCCAGACATTCGCAAAATATTAATTAGCAGTTGCACTGCGTTTACATGCTTGGTGAATAAATTACATTGCATTTAAATTAAAAACACTGTATCACAGTTAAGTTTGATAAAAGGTAAATTGTAACTGTCTCGGCGTAAAGGTCAAGGATCTGAAATATGTTTTTAATTACAAAATATTAACTCTCTAAAATATGTTTGCATCTTTGGCGTTTATTTACTCTCGGTTTTCCCGTTATTTACAAGAACACTGAAAAGCTTTAATAACAATGAAAAGATTTAATTTACTTAATCAACAAGAGTAAAGTTCTAAATAATTTAAATTGACGAATATAAGCCATTTTCACTATATCACTGCTGTTCACAAAATTAACACGAATCATCAACATACATGCTATATTTATAAATCAAGCATTTACTTTGTGAGTATTTAATTTTCGAAGAATTCACGTTTTTATGAGACCAGACATTAATAAGCAAAGCATTTTGGTTAGAAAATTTTGATTTATATTTGATTATCAATCAAAGAACTGTTTCCACTGATAAAAACTAGGCAACCTAAAGATCCCGAAGTTTCACACACATGTTGTCAGCACGAAAGATACCGAAAGACTGAGAAGAAACTGTAGGCTCTCCAATGTTTTATTTTCTTGTACGCGTGCAATGCAAACTACCCCCACATTCTAACGAAAGCCAAAAACACACACAGAATGTCAGAGAAAGACTATGCTACCTTATATCTACAGAATACATCTATTGAAGGATTTTGGATCTATCATATCATGATAGGAACGCGTTTTTTCTCATTCAGGATAACTGTGTAACGTATTTTAAAGTGAATTAGCTTGCAGTTTTAATGCTGTCTTCTGAACTTAAATTGTTGGGCATATTTTGAATTCCAGAAAATTGATAAGTTTAGTGTAATTTGAATATTAATTTGAACCTTTTGTCCAAAATGGCACGACGAGTCACAAAATCGAATAGATTTCGAATCAACTAGCATTAAATTTCAATGGAAGTGAAAGAATTTAAAATAGGAGTTGTTTAACGGTAGTGAAAGGCATTTTGAAAGCAATGTCAATTTAAAATTCTTCTAAGGCTTCAGGAGAGAGAAATTGCACCCGGGCGTGCAACGTTACATTTTACGAACCACAGCAAAAAATAAACTTTTCAATGACATAGGTAAATTTATTTCATCATGAATTTCTAAAGTTAATCATGAGCTTAATCATCATATTTTTTGCAGCAAATGATATGGCCAAGTTTGCAATATACCGCATCAGTTTTTTTTACTCATTCATGATTATCTGCTAGTGAAATCAAATCAAATCAATCAAGTTTTCAAATTACGGTATTTTCAGTATATTGCTTTCATGCTTTCGTTTTTGGTTCATTGGAGTAGGAATACATAAATAAACCATTGTAACGATTGAATTAAGTAGCCGTATCAAATCAAAGAAAAATCAAAATTGGACGATAGATTCGG
>JAQFXM010006466.1:0-13210 GCA_034693345.1 Entomobrya multifasciata | reverse complement strand
TATCTGGACGAAGCAAATGAGATTGGGCACCTAAAAACACAAAATATTACGTTCACACACTGACACTATTCGTCAATATGCAAAGAAGTCAACTATAAACTTTGCGGTATATAGTTTACACATCTCCAACCCACCTCACTGTTCAAACAATATCTGGACGAAGCAAATGAGATTGGGCACCTAAAAACACAAAATATTACGTTCACACACTGACACTATTCGTCAATTTGTAAAGAAGTCAACTATAAACTTTGCGGTATATAGTTTACACATCTCCAACCCACCTCACTGTTCAAACAATATCTGTGGTAATTACTTTCAAGCAAGTGAAAACATTTTACATCTTTTTTTGAGTGCCGGTCAACTTCTGTTACATTTTTTTCGGCCTAAAAATTAAGACTCAGTACGCAACTCATTTCGGGGAAACGCCCCTTTTTCGCTCCTTGTCGATCAGCACCACTGGTACACATTTGTGCGAACTTACAACATTCTGGTACAATTATATTATTTTGACCATTTGATTTTTTAGAGCTCAAGTTTTTTCTCATTTCCCCTATGTTTTTCCCTCATCCTAAAATTACTTGGATTTTTTTGAAGTTTCTCCTTCCAGCCATTCCACCATTCCTCAACATTACCTGGTTGCAGAGCAAGTCTTAGGCCCGCCAAGCACGGTATAATCTACAGTAAAACCTAAGTCTAAAACCAATACATTATTATTTGCGCTTTTAAAAATATACATTTCTTGCAGTTGCGCTTTTCTACTAACATTTCGTGAGTATAGGTCATCAAAACCGAAAAGGTTCCCCCTGTATTAGTAAGGGACCTTTGAGGTTTACCGAGGGACATTTTCTTCGCTCCGCTTCGTATCATCCATTTTTTTGCTAAACTAATTTCTTTTTCTTTTCTCTGGTATTTTTCCGGAAACTTACTCACAAACATTTTCTAAGCTATTATTTTACATTAGCATCAAAAGTTCACCTAATCATCATCATATTCTATTCATCTCGCATAACCCCATTCATCACACCTCCACCAATTCATAACTTACATTCTTCAAACAACTTTTCAGCAGTTTATGTTACAATAGTTGAACTAAATTCTCACTGCTTTTACTCATTTTTTATCTCTTTTTGATAAAACATATCACATAACCACGACTTTTGAATTTTTATCAGATACATTTGTGACAGCAAATTCCTTTTGTCGTTTCGAAAAGATCAAGGTTCTCACAAAAACTAACGTAATCACTTTGGTGAAATTTTCTTATAACGTTCCCACGTTTATGCATGTAGGCATTCTTTTTTATCTTTCTTAAAAAACCCTTACATCGAATCAAATTTTTTCCGATTATTTCGACGATCATCGTGACTAATTCTTCGCCTTCGCCACCTAATACTAATCCCGACGGTACTATTACGTTCCACCCAGCTTCTCCTTTTCAGCTAAGCACTAACGCTTCAACACCTCCAATCCCTACGCATAATCCACTACCCTTGCTTTCTCCTCGCCCACCCCCACTTGGACCCTCCCAAGGTTCAACGCCCTAATACAACAACTTTTGGCCAGCCAGCCTACTAACTCCGCTGCCACTCGTAGTGCCTCTGCGCCTGAATCATCAGAAACTGACGACGAGACAGATTTGGAAGATTCTCTTTGCCCAACACCTCAAAATTCTCTCCCTCTGAGCACTTTCCACCATCCCTCCCAAGCTACTGCTTCCGCTGTTACTGTACCTTAAAACGTGCCTACAATACAATTTATAAGGCCGTAATACAATCTATTGATACATACATAACATGTCAACTATATGAAGAAGGTGAAATGGAAGAACTGCTTTCATATCAACTTCACAAGCATTCGAAAACACGCTACGAAAAGAACAGACGAACAAAGAAATGTTGATTTGGCTACCCAAAACCACCATTACCGGAAACGACCATACTACAACCTTTTGAGAAAATAACTGAAAAAGATGTTATCGGTCAGCATATAAAAACCTTTGTCAAAATTCAAGAAAAGCTCAATGAATATGGAAGAAGTTTCAAGGAGGAAATTGAATTCCAAGATTTTCTTTAATCACTCGAGTTGGATAGGAATGAGTACATCTTGGCTATTTGCTCATCTTTAAAGTGCGCAACTGTATTTCTGAAGCGAAAAACGTCGGAAGCTTTAATAAAATCTACAATAAACAGCTTCTAGTTACATTGGATACATCATGAAGTCGTACGGAGGTGTCTCCCAATTGCTGCAAGCAGCCCAAAATGAAGCTAAAGCTGGGAACCTGGCAGCCATTGAAACGTTAAAAAGGTTTTGCAAAGTCAATTGCCATGGTTGTGAGATCTCAACACAACAAAAGGCTGCCGTTCTTCCTGGACTTTCGAACACAATGTGTAGTAGGTAGGACGTTTTTGTTAATAGAAATGAACCTTTGTTTCTCATGGACTTAAATGTTTAATGTTTCTCTGTTTTCTTAAACCTCAGGACGAATTAAATACCCTTGAAGATGAATCAGAAGACATTTTCGTGAAAGGAGTTTTTGATCATTACACTAATAGACCATTGGAAATGGGCTGAGTTTGCAACAATGTATGAAAAAGTAGGAATTTCAAAAAAGAAAAGTATCCTATGCGGTAGTAGCCGTAATGTCGAAGAAAGTTCCGACGAAAATAACGTTTTATTTTCCGAAGGTGATACAGACGGTATGGAATCAAATAAGCGTCCGCTTGTGTTACTGGATAAGAGTGGTTGTATGAGGAAAAGACAACAAAGGAAAATACTTCGGTTGCGGTCCTACAACAAGGAAACTGATTATACAAATTACTGCATCTTTTGTTGTACTCGTTTCTAGTTCTCCAAGAGCTTTTTCTGCACAGCGTGCTTTTCTCCAATTTGACGTAACATTGTCCAAAAACTGTAAATGACGTACAAAACCTAACCCATTATATTGCAACCTAACAATCTCATCGAAATACAATTTAATTATACGAACCTAAGCTAACCTAACTAATTTCAACACAACACTCTCATCGAAATATAATTGAATCAATCTAACCTGAGTGCGTGCTGGGTTTAATGAGTTTTTTGTACCATACTCTAGTCTAACGGAAGTGGGTAAATTGGGTAAAATGGGTTTTGTGCATAAACACTCATTACAATATATGCATAGGGTAAACTTTATCGCGATAACATAATCTCTCCCGTTCGCTGGTTTTTAATGTTCATGCACTTTAGTTTATGGTTTGTATTTTGTTTTCTCTCATTAATATTATTCACAAACAACTGACAACAATTACTAGTTTCCCTGTAAAAATACTAAATTAAAAATTGAATTCTTTGGAGCATTGGCAAGGACCTGCAGTGGTGAAAATAGAATCCTACTTATTAGAATGCTCAGCTGTAATTTGGACATAGATGGCTTCCGAGCAGTACAAGTAATGGCAAGTCTAAATAAAAGAAAACATCGTAATTTGGACGAATTAGTGTTTTAAAGTTTGAGAGAGGGTGAGACATGAGGATGTCTGGTGGGAGTTTGAGGAAGCAGTAAGTATAACAGCGATAAAAAACATTGCCTTTTATTACTTTATGAAAAAAATTAGTAGCATCATTGACTGTTTTTCCTTGAAAATTCTAGGATTATATTACAGATTGGGCAGGCGGAGCAACTCCATACGCACTAATTGGATTCATAAAACGTATCCAGAAAACCGTCAAGAGTTCCGAGTTGCAACATTTCATATCATCTGTTACAACCGAAGAGCGACGCAAAATTCTCTACCCTGAGTCAGCTGTGTCGAGGACTTTACCAGTACCAGCTTCTGTAGGAGGATGGTGGAGTATCCACCTCCCAGATAACATCCTCGCTGTGGACTGTGAAATGATATCGTATATGTTTGGTTACAAAACTAATGGACGGCCAAAGTGTCAATAGAAAGCTGCAATAGTAACAGTATGCAATTACAGCGGGGAGATCTTAAAAGATTCCGAATCAAACATGATCCTCAAAAAGTCTATATCGCGTCAAGAGCTTCAAAAATTGCAGGTTTCACCAAAAATTCATTCTCCACTGGCGAAGACATAGAAGCAGTCAAACAGGATCTGGATATCATGTTTCAACAAAAACTACTAGTTATGGCAGGTGCTGGAGGTGAATTTCAAGCACTGGAGCTTCCAAAAGGAAATTATAATTTCTACGATATCCAAGACTACTTTAAGGATAATTAAAGTTCCATCATTTTGAGATTCCTCATGTAAATATACTTCCAAGTAGATATACAGGAAGGTATACCCAGATACGGATTGCATCTGCAATATACGCCTTTTTGTGATATTTTCACAAAGGATTTTGCCTGTCAATTTGCAAATCCGTTTTTCAAATAAAAACTTTCCACTATTTAATAGAGAATCTTCGAGTCGTAGTCCAATTAAAATCCCCAATTCCCCAAACTGTTACCAAAAGAGATTTGTATTTATTTTAGTACATTGACAAACTCAACATAATTTACGTGTTTCCATATTAATATGAATAAATTCTGTATCATGAACTGATGATGTGCTCTGTTCGTTATCTTTGAATATTGGAAATGCCATTTTAAATAAGCTTATAGCGTGCTAATAGATTCAAACTAGTATTTACAAAGTATTGTGCATATTATCTGAACATTATTAGCTGGTACTGGAATCCCCTCGACACAGCTAATCAAATTGGCAAAATTTGTAGGAAAGATCTGCTTGGTCAAGCATGAATTTTGTTTCTTGATTCACAACATCGATGAAGGTGTTAACTTTCCGTTGTTTCTTGCTTGGACGCATAATACAGCTTTGAGGTCATTAGTAATGGTACACTCCCCGACACAATGACCTAGGGAGATTGGGCGTTGGTTTTCTTAAAGAAATTACATTTTCCAGGTGTGATTTTAAACGTTCAACCTTTCCAGGCATTCGTCTTGCAATGCTTGCATCTCGTCCAAAGCTGGTAACACGTCTCGTCCATTCGTACTCTTTTTCTTTCTTGTTTGCTCCTCATCGCACTCGGATGATTGCTTCAGTTTTCCACTTCCTTTTTTTGGTCTACTTGAATCTGGCAGTCCTTCCACCATCGTCATCATCAGTCCTTCCACCATCGTCATCATCAGTCCTTCCACCATCGTCATCATCAGTCCTTCCACCATCGTCATCATTGTTCCTTCGCCCACAGTAATCATCAATCGTTCGCCCATCGTCATCATCAATCTTTCATCCATCTACATATTCAATCCTTCCACCATTGTCAGCAATTGGTCCCGTATCTTTAAAGTTATTTTCTTGCTCTGATTCAGCTTGTACTAAAGCTGAGTGATGTGAAGGCTGACTTAAGCCAAGTTCTTCGTCATCTGAAATAAAAAATCACTGGTCACGAATGTTGTATCATAAATCAAATTTGTAACTGATCACGATAATGCTGCTAATGTAAATTTTACCAAGAAGTCCAACAATCTGGCTGTTACTCAACGGTGGTTTGTATGCTGCCATGATTAAATGATGAGGTCTTGTGTCGAGATTAACCAGTACCAAGATTTACTTGAAGGCCGCACTTAAACATTAAGCCTAAGAAAGTAATTTTTCTAAATAATATTCAGCACATGACAGGACTTTTTTTATGGTAAGAAAATTTTCATGATGAAAATGTGCATTGTGTACAGAATGCACTGTAAAAATTGCAAAGAATAGATCCGGAGGAATGATACTATACTGTAATTTGTCCCACGAATATATCTCATCTATCCCCAAATTATATATTTACCCAAATTTAGCCCATGAAACCCTTTTTTGCCAATTAAACCCATTTTACCCAAGTGGTTTGGGTTACATTGATTTATCCCGTATTTTTCACACTCTGAACCTAACCAAACCGAACCAAACCTAACTAATTGCAACCCAACACTGATATCGAATTATAACCAAACCTAACCTATTTAATTGCAACCCAATACTGATATCGCCTTCAGTCTCTGTTCTGCCTTCAACAAGTAAACACGTACCTTCAGCAGCACCTTTAATTTTATCACTCTTGACTACAGAGAACATTCATTTTACTTTACATACCAAACTTATTTTTTAACTTATAATTTTTATTTTTTTATTGGTTTAAATAAAGAATATTTAATATGCCTGAAATTCCAAACTCAAATAATATGGATACTGGTAATGAAACGAATAAAGCCAGTGATCCCAACTACGTCCTTAGCCAACTCAGTCAACTTTCAAAACTTGATAAACTCGATAAAATTGACAAATTCGAAGCTAAAATCGACAAATTTGAGGATTTACTACAAGACTCAGTCAAAAATCAAAATAGTAAAATTGCTCAGCTTGAGCAAAAAAACTCTCAGTTAGAACTATCCAATTTCAAACTTGAACGTGCAATTGACGAACTATGGAGAGAAGTTCATGGCAAAAACTTAATTTTCAGAGGCCTTGAAGACAATGCTAGTGAAAGTTCCCATTCTTTATATCAATCAGTCTGTGACCTTATCTATGGCATAACTGACATGCAGATCGAACCTGACAGAGTCTATCGAATGGGTGAATTTATGCCTGACAAAAATAGACCCGTGAGAGTTGTGCAAGTACAGTGATCGAAATAACATCTATGAAAACCGTGAAAACTTGGATGACAAATATACTATTGCTGCAGACCTTCCAACTGACATGAGAGTGGATTTCGCAATTTTATTCAAAAAGAAAGAAGAGCTAACACAACAAGGAGAATCATGCAAAATCAATTTCAAAGCAAGGGAAATCACCACCGTTTCTGGGAAAGGATTTGCTTCCGTTCATGGTCAACTACAACCTCTGGATGTTGCTAGATTACCAAAATCACATGGATCAAACTCAAATGGATCTTTTTCAAAAAAACGGGCGTGGCCAAAAAAGACTGTTTCCGTTTCAACCGCCAAACCAAATGACAGAAGGATCAGCAAAATACAGAAAAACGGACCGAGCCAGCAACCGACTCGACACCACCCTGTAGGATCAAATACCCTAAAAATCAGCCATGTAAATATTCTATCTGTAAGAAAAAAATTCATTCATCTGCAAAATTTACTTGATATTCATAAATACGATATTTTTTGTGTAACTGAAACATTGTTAAAAGACAATCATGACCTACTAAAACTTCCCAACTATAACTTTATACGTAATAACATAAAAACAAAGGGCAACAGAGGGACCGGCATTTTTATTAGAAATGAATTTAAAACGTCGCAGGTAAATTTTATGTCGCACAATAGTAATATTGAATTTCAAATCATAAAAGTTCAGTTAAAAAAAGAAAAATCTTTACTCGTAGGCTGCATTTATCGACATCCAAATTACTCTGCTGATGTATTAAAAAGTGATCTCTAATTCTTCATTGACTACTTCAATTTTTTGTTATCTTTTAATTCTATGTTCTACGTGCTTGGTGATTTTAATCTAAAACAGAAGTGTATACAACCACTTTATGAATTCACTGATGGAATTGACATTAAGCAGCTTATTTCTATCCCAACACGTCATCAAAACCTACTAGACTTAATTTTTACTAATGACCAAAGTAAGCTTGTAACAAATGTATTTGATGGAGGATTAGCTGACCATGCTATTATTGATACCATTATCAAATTAAAGCGATCAAAATGTACTAAGCGAACAATACAATTTAGGAATTACAAAATATTTGCGTTCATTCCTTGATAAACTCCTTAAATACCTGTTTCCTAGACTTACCCCCTGACCATAACCTTTTCATTTCTAATCTAACTAGAGTCTTTGATCATCATGCACCGATTATTAAAAAGCAAGTCAAAGAGAAGCGTAAAGTCGTTTTTGTATCAAAGCAGACCAAATCTTTAATCAAGAAAAGCAAAGCTGCTTATAAAAAGCATAAAAAACTTCCTTCTTCTAGCACCGCTGCTGAGTTGCATGTGCTTAAAGGAAAAGTCTGCAAGACAAAGACTGCAATACGTCTAGATACAAAAGAGGAACTCAATAACTTGTCGTCACAAAATAATTTCTGGAATGGGTTTAAGAAAAGGTTCGACACAAGCAAGCAAGCAAACCCAATTTCTGGTATGCATGCAAATGACTTTTATGTTAGCATTACTAAAAATACAAATAATACATCCTATATTCCCATTCCTCATCCAAACCTTATTACTCCTGAACACAATTTCTCGCTTACCAACGTTAATCCATGGTTAATTCGTAAATTATGGGGACAAATGAAAAACCCCAAGTCCAAATCGCCCGATCCATTAGGAATATGCCCATTAAGGTTCAACATTTGTATACAATCTGAAATTTTTTGTAAAGCTATCTCTAATCTTTTTAATGAGTTTTTACGAACTGGTAGTGTTCCTATTGAACTAAAAATTTCTCGAGTTGTACCTGTACCCAAAACAGATAATCCCTTATCTCCTAATGACACTCGACCTATAAGTATTCAGCCTCTTATTACAAAATTTTTCGAAAAATGCATTCTCAATCAACTTAACAAATTTGTCGAGAATAATAAAATCTTATCTCCATTTCAATTTGGCTTTAGAAAAAATATGAGTACGACACATGCCTTAATCGCTATAAGTGACCTTTTATACAAACAAATTGATGAGAACAAGTTCTGTATTTTTGTATCACTAGACTTTCAGAAGGCTTTTGATAAGGTAGACAGACTAATCCTTTTCAATAAACTTGGTTGGTATGGTATTAGGTCCTCAGTCATTGAATCTCTTTTATCTCAACGACATCAATACGTTGAATGCCAAGGTGAAAGATCTGAGAATAAAGAAAATGAACTCGGAGTAGTACATGGAAGCTGCGTTTCATCAATTATTTTTAGTCTTATGGTAAACGATCTGCCTATTCATATTAATAATTCTAATGTATATATGTTCGCTGACGACTCAAATTTAATTATAAGTGGACACATGAATGAAATAGATGCTACCGTTAAGAAATTAGAAGCTGATTTACAAAATGTAAAAAAATATCTTGAATATAATAAGATCATTCTTAATGTTAACAAAACTAAATTTTTGGTTGTTGCTAAGCCTGGTCAACTTAAGAAACTGAGTAACATCAAGGTTAAGTATGGAAATGATTTTCTTGCACGTGTAGACTCTCTAAAAATTCTAGGAATAACTTTTGACGAGACATTAAGTTGGAATAAGCAGATAAGCCTTGTTAATAAAAAATGCTTTGGTATGCTTGCTAAACTGTTTACTTTAAAATATATATTGTCAAAAGAGAATAAACAGACCTTAATTAATGCTTTTGTCATGTCGAGTATTAGGTACGCTTGCATTATGGTATGGTAGGTATGGATGGGGAAGTATTGCTGTAAAACATTTAATTCAATCAATAAAATTATCACATGTATGGCTCGATCTCTTTGTATAAAAACTTAAGTTGCAATGATAACAGCTATTTCTTTAATTATGTTGATTTAACTGTCAGGGAAACTAGAACAACCAGAAGCCAAACTTATAATTCTCCAGTTCTACAGCCTAAAACCGCCTGGGGCAAACACACATATCAATACGCTGCTGCTGATATATGGATAAATCTGCCTGACAATTTAAAAAATAATATGTCTAGTTTCTATACTTTCAAGAACTCCTGTTATGCTCATTTCCTAACAAAACAAATAGATGAAACTTTGTATTATCATGATGAAAATAATGATGATATACTATCATGCATTGAATTTGTCATACAATCCTACAGCAATACTATAATTGAATAAGTTATGTTATTTATTTTAATGTAATTTGTAAATCTTTTAAAAAAATAATGACGAGTATAATCTTTTTATTTAAAAAAATATGTATTTTTTTCAACACGATCAAACCAATGTTATTTATAACAGACATGAACTTCACTTCTCATGTCTATGGTGTAATGTGCCACTATTGTTGTGGGTACCATTTTTGACAATAAAGAATTATTATTATCGAAGTATAACCAAACCTAACCGTACCTAACCTAACTAATTGCAACCCAACACTGATATAGAAGCATAACCAAATCTAAAAATGTAACATATCGGAATACTTTCTTTGAAAATATATTGTCGGCTAAATGCAACGTTAGCATTTCGAATTGTTGGCAAATTGAAATGTTAGCAAAATGTAAGTTAGCAAATTGGAATGTTGGCAATTCGTAATGTTAACAAAATGGATGTTGGCAAATGGTTTTGTTAGCAAAACGTACATGTTAGCAAACCAGTATGTTAGCAAGGGGGCTGTAACGTTTTTTGCCTTATCTGAACAAGAACAATGGACTATAAATACATTGCTCACAGAACTTGAAGTCGATATTGACGAGGAAACCGCCAACTATACAGCACAAAATGACCAAGGGATTTTGAAAGATAAAGATGCAATGGTTGATGGAATCTTAGGACAAAAGGGGTGAACAAGAGCTCCAGTCGAACAATTTCGACCCCCAAAGATGGTTGAAGAACATGACTACTTGAATATTATGAGATCACTCAACGAAAAGCAACGTCGCTTTGTCTTGGAAGTTCTCCACAGGTACAAGACTAGTGATCAACCATTTCATTATTTTTTGAGTGGCGGTGCTGGCGTTGGGAAGAGCCATGTTATCCATGCAATAGTTCAAAGTGTTTTGCGACATGAGTTTCGACGACCAACAGAAAATGCCGATGAAATTCCAGTTGTAGTGTGCGCGCCAACAGGAAAAGCAGCGTTTAATGTGTTAGGAATGACTATGCACACTACCTTTAGACTTCCTGCCAATCAAGATTTGGACTGGAGTGAATTAACGGAAAGCAAAGCAAACACTTATAGAGTGTTATTGAAAAACACTAAGCTTATCATAATTGACGAAATTTCAATGGTAAATTCTAACCAGCTTCACCAAATTAACAAACGCTTGCAGCAACTGTTTTGTACATACGAAGATTTCGGAGGGAAATCAGTAATTGTTGTCGGACACATGAGACAACTATCTCCTATTATGGCTTCATACGTTTTTCAACCTTCAACTCAATTTCCTAACTTCATGTCAGAGAATTTGCTATGGCAAAAGTTTCAGTTTTTTGAGCTGGATGAGATTATGCGTCAACGTGGCCAACACGATTTCTGTCATGCACTGAACAACATGGCTGAAGGCGTTATGACAGAAGCACAAGTAGACCTGATCAAGAGCCGGGAAATTTCCCCAACAAACCAGCCTCTCCAAAATGCAGTGTGGCTTTTCTATTCTTAATGGTGAATGTCAGGACTATAACGAAAAATTGCATGAAACATTTGACACAGAAGGGGCATGGTCCATGGCTCATGATATGGTTTAAGGTAAAAAACTCATCATATTTACGTGGAAAATTATTTTACCAACATATTTTATCCCAGATCTTTTTAAAAACAATGATTTTATTCACGTGAAATTTGTATATTCTTGTCTTATAGGAGAGCAAAAGGACATGCAATGGATGCTTGAAAAGGCGAAGTCATTTAAAGCGTCGGATGCCGAAGGACTGCCGTATAAGACGCATTTACAAATTGGAGCAGAATATTTCGTTTCCACAAATATTGACGTAGCTGATGGACTTTTTAATGGGAGCACCGGTACATTGCGGATGATTGATTATGGGGAAAATGCAGCCGGACAGCTCGTCCCAAGTCAAGTTTGGATGGATTTTCATAATTGTATGGTTGGATCCGCATCAAGAGCAAAAACCAGATCTTATCAGCTGGCGAAAAATATTGATATCACATGGACTCTAATTAAGCGACACGAACGATCAATGAACTTGGGGAAGGAATTTAGAGGAATTGAATTAATACGAAAGCAGTTACCCCTTGTAGCATCTAACGCAATGACAATTGCTAAATCTCAAGGATCATCGTTAAAATGCGTCGTTGTTACTCCATGTACGCGCGAAAAAAGAGATCGGCTCTGCGCTATCAAGAGAGAAGAACTATATGTAGCCTGTAGTAGAGCAACTTCATTGGAAGGACTCTACATAAATGGAACCTTCAAAAAACCATTACCTCCGAAACCAGATGACCTTGTTACAAAAGAAATGATTAAATTACAAGATCGGCCGATGAAATTCTCATTGAAATTTCTTCAGGATTTCAGAAATGAATTTATTACTCTTTACTTATTGAATGTACAGTCAATTATCCGGCATTACCATGACATTAAATCTGATCAATGCGCAATGGCAGCTAGCTTTGTAGCATTAGTGGAGCCACATATTCTTGAGGAGGATACCCTGAATTTCGACGGATTTAAAATTGTGCACCGATCTAATTCTACGAATAGACATCTCTCAGATGGGTCTCTACTCATGACAAGTGACGCAATTGATACTCCAATTGTTAGCGAAACGAAATATTCAAACGCCAAAGAACACTGCTTTTGTACACACTGGAAAATTTTGGACTGCAATTTTGTGATGACATATCGAAGCCCTAATTGTTCTGTTGTGGAATATAAAAAACTTGTTGAAAGCGTTCTCGTCAATCTTAATGGAAATGTTATTTTCTTTGGAGACATAAATATTGATTTGTCAAGTGAAAAAAATGCTGCGTTTAAAACTTTCATGTCAAGGTTTATGCTTAAGGGCTCATTAGATGAAAACCTTTTTACTACTAATGACTCCACCCATATTGACTGCGTGTTTACAAATATTTCAAACCTACAATGCTCATTATATGAAACTTACTTTAGCCATCATAATGCAATTTGTATTATGCTGCCATTACTGTAAAACATGATTAAGCGTAATAAACATCTTTCTCAATTGAAATTATTTCTAGATTCCTTTTTTTCACGTGAAACTTATTAATAACATTGTTACAGGTTTAGAAATTTGATTTGAGTAATTAACTATGGTAACAGAAACACTGGTAACCAATTGATCTCATTAGTCGCAAGTTCCCTATATCCTGTTGTCAGGTTTATTTGTTCAAAAGAATATTTGTGTTTGCTTTTCTGTTCTCAAGAGATCTTCAAGTTTGTTCAAAAGCAAGAGCAAAACCAGTTTTCAGTCCCAACTTGGAAATGCATCATTTACTTACTTAATTTGGTTACATAATAGTATGCATGGAAAATGGAAGTACATAATTACGTGCATACATGCTTTATGTTTTCCTAATCTTGACTTGTGGAGACGCTATTAACAGTGGCAATTAGCCTGCAGCTCTTGAGTATTATT
>JAQFXM010006465.1:0-13210 GCA_034693345.1 Entomobrya multifasciata | reverse complement strand
TTAAATCTGATTCTGAATTCGAATCTGATTCTTAATATGAATTATGTGCACTATAACTTGGCCTTCCTTTTGTGGCAAGAAGAGCTTTTAACAGAGGGATACCAACTATAACGATAATTAAGTGGGTGTAAAAAAATGTATGTGATGTGTGTAAATAAAAATAGGATGAGTTTTTTTAGTAAGGCTCAACACTTTGAATGCGTTTTACACGTTCGCTGAGCACAATGGAATTTTTATGAATTCATTAACAAGCTACTGATAAAAAAATGATAATAAAAATGTGTACCAAGTGCAAATGAACTACCTGAATTATTGATGGATTTTTACTCGTAAGCACTTTTCATGGAAAACTGAACTTACTGGTACGTAATTGGATTTTGCCCTTTGTCTGTTCTGTACACACACTGGATGAACTATGCGTGTTTAAAGGAAATTGATGAGAGAAGAACATTTACACCTTTTTTAGCTTTTATCACCTTTGAATTCACTGAACTGATGAATTGACATGTTGGCAACTGAGCTGCAGCCGAAATACAAGTTGCGTGTATAGCCACCGAAAACTCTTCCGAAACAGAAACCAGAAAGGAAACAGTCCTTTGTAGCTTCTTGTCTGACAGGAGTATGCTATTCAAACTAATTCGAGAGCTAAGTATGAAGTAACTGGCAAACAGAATGGATTAAAATACAACAGTGTACCTTGCATGCGATGTAGTATTACCGAATAAGTATTCAGAGGTCTACCAAAGTATAAGTGTGTTTTACAATCTCATATTTTTCTAGAGAACAAATATCTTTGTTGTGAAGAAGCAAGTGTAGTATGTACATATAGCATACATATTTTTTTAAACGAAAGGATGATACAAGTTCAAATTTGAGAACTTTTGCCTTTGCCTGCCAACAGTATTCGTTTTACACGGAGAGGAAATGTACTTGTTTATCCATATACATTTTTTAAAAGCTTGGCATCGAAATTTCTTGCTGCCAACTATGGCAAGTTATTATCACAAATTGTATTTTTTAAATCGTAAAAGTGTTTTAAAGGACAAAGACCAGAAATGAGACATAGTAAATGATTATTTACTAAACGTTATATAAAAATATGTTATGCAGTTTTATTATATTGTATGCCATCCTGTCGTTTTAATCCTCACTCACAGTCGTTTTTAAAACAAATATTTTAAGCACTTATTTGAGCATGATTTTTTGGGATTGTCTTTACACATGAAACTTTTCAAAATAGAATCACCTTATGAAGTTCGATAGATCGATACTGTGTTGAAAATTATAGTGGGGTTGTTATTTGTTATTTACTACTTATTTTTTAATAAAATATTTATGTTGCTGCTATACAAAATGATGAATGTTTACATTATGTCACATATGACCTAAAATGTTAAGTTAAAACTAATTTTTATGAATATAAACGAAAGGTTTTACTTTTAAATATTTGGCAAATTTGTGTTACTATGTTTTGAGAATAGTATAGTTTGATTTGATACTATATTGTGGGCTACGTGCGATTAAGGTAACAAGTTTTTTCATTAAGACCGAATCGAAATCATCATGTATTGATTGTATTGTGACGTGATGTAATGTCATGCAAAATTCTGTAATGTTTGTGAAATGCAACTCAGCTTGATTAAAAACTAGAAATGGCCATCAGAAACGAATCCCTTAAACATTTACAGTTATTTGCACTGTGATTCGGGGCTACACAAAACCAAAGCAAAATACTTCTCTACGGAGTAAAAAATAACAACAGATCTTGTTATACAAGATTTAAATATAACAAACTGGACTTAACACGCAAGATACAGTTTATAAAGAATGCCATATTATAACATAGTATACTAGCATAGCACAAAAAGTTTGAAATATTAGTAAAACATCGATTTACACTATCTTCCTCAAACTGTTATTGGTGCAAAAACAGTTACCTAACCGCAACTTAAAACATATTACGAGAATCTTACGTGTTTTACGTGAAAAAACAGGAACAGGTTGTAACGAAGTTCTGAATGAAGATATATGCGCAAATACATTCTTTTATCGTTTTATCATTCTTGTCTAGGTATTATGGACGCCATGAGGTCTGATCTTGCATATCTGAGATCTTGCTTCCTACTTTAAAGAACATTTTCTCAGATCGAATTACGGGAAACTATCAAATCTATAGTATTACATATGTAAGCCAATTAAAAGTTCATAATGCAACGTAATTAACAAATGGCACTGACATCGCTAATCCTACCAAGGGAAGAAAAGTGAGTCATCTCATGTAAAACCTTGAACGAACACGAGACAATGCCTAAGTTCATGTGATTTTAATGCATCAATAGCTTTATTCGCCAGACTGACTGGCGTTGAATGCTATAATAATCACTGTCCAAGTATACACTATAGTTTTGTCGCTTCCGCTAAAATTCCCTTTCTATTTAGATTACACCGAAGAGTTAAATGACACAAATCCTAATACTATGCTAAAACTTTCAAGCAACCGGTGCCGTTATATATCCTGCAACATTGTTTTGGGAAAGAAGTAGGACAAATTGTAAATGACGTATGTATATAAATTTGCTTACCACGGAATTCCACAAGCTTGACTTAGAATTGTGTCGCGGTATCGCACACAACAAGGAACAGTTTTAATTGCACTTGCTAATTATAGTGTTCTCAAATAAAGTCACAGTTTGCAAACCGTCAGCTATCGCCACAGCCAAAACCACGGTCCAATGTCTCAACGCACTAATTAAAATTGGTCATTTACCGTTAACTTGACACTGACAAAATTGAAATGTTTAAAGCATAAATCGAAATTCTTTCAAAAAATAAAACGTAACTATTTTTTTGAGTTCACGGGACGTTAAATTAAAATACTTAATTTTTCTGTCTACTTCTCCATGAACATCATCCGACACGATGAATGTAAGATGTGAGCTACAGTTTATTAATGATGATTAGCTATATGCTAATGACTTTCAAAATTGAAAACAAAGAGGATGCATTTTAAAAGTTGTTTATCTCTGCCACAAACGCGTCTATGGGTAAATAGTTTACTTGCTTGTCTGCTAAACAATCCTCTGCATGTCAAAACACTAACAAATAGCAAAATTACGGTATGAAATTTTGCTCTTGCTGTGCTAGTTGTTGCGAGCAGCCACTAAAATCTGAGTATGACTTAAAGATAACCGAAGAGCTTTACATTTTATATTACGAATGGGAAGAGGGCTATAATTGTTGATGCTTTTGATACCATCATCATCAAATTGCATCGTAACTTGCAAAAAAAAACGTATGATGGTAATAGTGCCAACAGCGTACCCAAACCATACGTTTTAAAACATAAGAAAACACGGACATGGGTTCATACTTCATACTATGTAGATTGTAGAACGATCATAAAAAGATGACGAAGAAGTGCAGCATCAGTACACATTTGCTGAGTTGCTATCTCCATTTACCATATTATCCACATACAAAGTATTCTCCACGCACGGAAGAAAAGGTTAAAAAGATGCGCAAGTTTGCATTGGAAATAACAATGAACATTATCTCAAACAATATATTTTTATGTCTCTAGCAACATCATATCCCATTGTGCTCATGCTTTGCTACTCTCTTCAATCACTTCTCACAATAATACAATTGAATTGCATTGTACTCAACTCGCTGAGCATGTTCGTTGAGCTAAGAGGTTAGTTGATACGATATCTTAATGTATTATAATACACAACTTACTAAAAATCAAGATGTGGAAGCTTATTTTTAAAAACATCTTTACATAACCCTCCAAAAGGATTCATAGTGGTTTCAGGAATGTATTTTTTGTGGCATTTACGTGTATTTAATTTACTAACAGTAATACACCGTATTGACTGTTGACAATATAAATAGCTTAGTTTGGCTTGTGAGCAAGTACAAAAGGAAATATGTAGGTCATCATCATTTTCACGGTAAACAAACAAGTTCATAGATACATGTTTATACCACGATACACATAATAGATGTATATGTTTTTGGTGTTTAATCATCTTAAACACTTATTTCCAGTTTGAGACGGCTGAGAGTGTTTTACTATACGGATTAAAATTATTCATTAAAAAGTTAAACCAACTCTTTAACAAAACATTACGGAAAAATATAGGAAATCGGAAGAACAAAGATAAAACTGAAGATGAGGAGTGCTGGAACTGGCACATACTGGTATTGTACATTGTTTTGTGCGTACATGAAAGGGAGAGAAACCTCCAGCCATTAATTTACTACTTCATTGCATCTGGCGTGTATGATAATATCATAGCACAAAAAATTCTAAAAATGTTGTTTTGAGTCTTGACAGATTTTTTACAAATTACGCAAATAGCCAATATCATTCTCAAGCAGTTATAATTATAACTTGTCTATAACTGTACAACCAAAGTACGGATATGTATAGAAGTTCTAGTAAGCTATTTACCTAAACCGCACTATGGCCCCATACTCATGTCTTTACTAATGGCGAATTATTCATCTTTAAAAGATTTTTTCGTGAACGTGCAATTTAAAAGGCGACACATTTGGGGAAAATACATAAACGAAAACGCCTATACGTTCAAATTTACTTAACTATAAAATTATCACTTGTCAAAATGTATAGCCAAAATTTGTGTCATCAAATTTTCTCCCAGATATTTCTCAACATTAAAAGTTTGTTTTACGATTTTAACAAAGTGCAATCAAATTGATGAATTTGATAACGGAAAAGTCCGTAAATCATACACATGAAGACACGGAAATATTTAGGAATTACACAATACCCACCGCCTAGAAATCATCAATGGGAAGGCGAACGTCTACTAATTGTAACAATTATTTAGTCTAATACGCTTAATTATATTGGAAAAATATGATTATGCTGTTTATATGAAATTGCTGAATTTTCTAAGAAAAAAATACAAACCAGTTGTAATTTTCTTTCTTCTCGAAAATTATGCTCGATATGAAAATGTCCTCTTAAGTATTAGGACAGATATACACAGGGAAGTGTACATGATTAAGCTAATGTGAATTTAATTGGCTATTACATCAACCATTATTAAACTTATTTTAGCAAAAAAAGTTAAGACCTGGATTAGTAGGTTATCAGAACATTACACACTTTGCATGTTTACACACATGTTTATTTTGCATGCTTGTCCATAGCATGCCACAAACTACTTCCTAAAATTAAATGTATTTATGAAACCTGTGAAGATGTTAAGCTACATGCATAAGAACCAATCTACCCCTCTTCTTCTCTAAACAAACGTAAGGCAGCATTACAACAAATAAAATACCTGTTTTGTTGATCCCATTCAACGCAATTTAACGTTTTAAGAAAATGGGATTCCAAAACGGGAAACACGGTTTGTTCCTAATTATGATTCATTATAACTGCAATGCATGACGGAATCAAACCCGGCAGTCGTTTGCGTGTAGAAGAATTAATGCAAAATTGTTTTTGTTCAGGTATGCCATGCCAGGTATCCCAGAGATAAAAATGACTTAAAAAATTAATAGCTGTCGGCTGACAGCATGTCTGTAGTGAACGGTTTCTTAGGGTTGTGTAGCGTAAACGTAATGTTTATGCGTAAAGCAAACATTTTGCTAACACACGAGCTAGGATATTGCGAATTATGATTACTCTTCTTGGTAAAAATGGAAGGAAGATACTACATCACACATACACATACACCCATGGTTTCCCATCCTACTTCTAAAAAATATTATAAAAACTTGATCTTCACTCCCTAAATTCATACACTACCAGTTCAGTCGGCTGTGTTTAGTTCTTATACTAATTCATGTTTTCATGTTTATAATATGCCGTCATTCGTAGCATAGCAATTACATAGTTAACATCATTTCGTGCGTAGAAAATACCGGAATATTACGTTACGACCATAAATCATCAGTGATATCTCTGTTTTCCAGTTATTCTATATCTAAAGCGTTTTTTTCTTCTTCAAAAATATGAATTACATAAAGAGGAAATATTTATTCGTTAAACACATTTAACATATATTTATTCTATAATTACCGATTTTTACTTTTAAAATTGCATTCTTCGGATTGCTAATTGCCAGTTTCTCAGAAAATTAAAAACTCTTTACCGGCAATCAAGATGATTGAATTCCAAAATCAAATTGCTTACTTTGCAAACAAAGATACTGAAACTATCAATGATTTACCTTTATCCGTGATTGGATTTTTACGTGTACACAGATAGATGTGAACCACTGACAAATGACAATAGACACATACTCAGACAAAGGACGACTCCTGTCTGCCTTCCATATGCAATTTTCTTTTGACATGTTGGTTACATTGACAAGTGCACAATAAAATGTACCATGTTATACGTAGAGGATGTATACTGCAATTATGCATTATCGTAGGTCATGTCATGTCAATACCAATGAACCGTATCAAAAAGCTTTCCAATATTTCAGTTCCATTTATAATCCATACTTACAAAAGTTAATGCATGTAATATGAATAATGCAACGGTTTATTATAAAACCATAAAATTAAAATATTTGTGATTTTTTGCTCAAAGTATCTCATAAAATTTAACTAATAATACGTATTTTGTTAACTACGGGACTGTCACAAAATATCCATAACCATAAACTCTTATGGAATACAAATTGCGAAGATCAAATGGGAGTAATTTTTTAAGTATCCATAATCAAACAACAAGTTACTTGTTCAATTGCAATTTGGAAATAACTAAAACTTGTAATAGACTTGTATTACTTTTGAACAATTTTGTAATCATGTATTTCTAACTATGCCAGACAAAATTCATTGATTATTATTTGTAAACATGTAATTTCCTCCATGAGAGCAATATTTGTAGTATTACGGTGTGAAATTTACTTTCGATCCATTTAAAACTACCACAACATTTAAAAATGGCAAACATTCTAGAACTAGAATTTTTGCAAACATGCTAATTAATAGACGCCATATGACTGTGTAGCACATTTCCAGGTTAAAACATGTAATGATTTATTATTGTGAGACACAAGATTAAGATAAAAAGTCGACTTTTGAGCATTGGAATTACCAGTAGAGCTATATGCTGATCATGCTGATGGCGTGATTATGCAAAAAACGTTTCGTAGTCTGGATTCTGGATTGCAAAAATTAAAAATACATTCAAGTTGCATTGTGTGTGTACACTTATGTATACTCCAGCAAGGAATTGAAGGGAAACTATTTAGCTCAGTAATGATTTTGTTAATGGCTTCCTTACTTCTTGTAGCTTCCATTTCCATGAACATGAATATAAACACAGATAAACCATAGAAGCAAAGACTGGAAGTGGTTTTACCACCAGACTATCAAATATTTTCAACGAATTTTTGCAGCGGCTAGGGCTAATAAAGTGAACACAAAAAACAGACAATTACCCATAAGGTATACAATGCAAACTGCAATAAGTATATGGAGAATTGCAGGGAACAAAAATGCAATACTCATACATATAAGCATGCAGAGAATCAGAAAGAGTACCTAGTAAGGAAATCTCTGATATTCACGATATCTTTTTATCTAACTCTAATTACAATGCAATAATACACCTACACAACAGCAAAGAAAAGTCACACGCACATTATTGCGTAAAGTAAATAAGTGAATGCAAGAGCAAATTAACGAAAATTTACTATGCTACAATAATTTGCCCATTACATTACACAAATGCAACCAGAAGAATCAGAAATTATTATAGCATGCATAAATAAAAACATATGTACATGCAACATAGGAAAAAGTACAAAAATGTTTATTTCCTTCAGTGAAAAATTGCAAGTGAAAAAATGCTAAAATTATAGCAAAGTACTAGCAACAAAACAGTAACAGCAAAAACATGGACAGTGCAAGTTAAGTAATCGCTTCTTTTTGCAGTAGCATTGCATTGGGATCATGATCATTCATTATAAATCACACTGTCCTTGTAGATTTCAGAGCTTAGGTCATCCAAACTTATTTACTAGAATAATATTAGTAAAATACTAGAATTCACTAGAAAATAACCCCAACATTACTAAGAAGTATATAATACAAGTTTTCGCTAATGCAAAAATAAACACATGGGAAAATATTCTTGTTAACACCAATTACAACTTTAAACCAGAAAATTCATAGAAAAATTGCGTAAGGGTCAGAGTCAGAATTACATGTTCAACAAAAGGAAGCCACTTAAGTAACAATCTGGAATCTTGAATCCCGAATTAAAACATAATTAATCCTGTAAAATTTCCTTTTGTTGTATTCAAATTTTCATGGAATTCATGTTGTGAAATACGCAATGTAATGTGCAAGCAACGTTGAGCAGAATTGTTAGATTTAAAGAATACCAGTGAATCAACGTATAAGAGAAACGACTTAGGATGTCGGATTTATAGTTCTTTAAAGCTTCCCTACATTTTGTGAAGAGTCCGTTTTTTATTGCGAATATGTTACTTACAAAATTCGAAAACCAAAGTGAATCTAGCAGATTTATTTCTGTGACAGTCAACATTACACGCGGAAACATTTATATCAAGTTTTTATAAATAGCAAATCTAGCTATATATTCCAAAAACTTAACTAACCTAGGTATATATTCCTTTCCTTGGGTTAGATGAATCAAAACTTTGTACCAACAATAGAAACAATGTAAGGAAAAGAACATCAAAACTTCAAGGCCAATCTTTTGTAACCTAAACATTGCATAAGATCGATTCTTCATATTGTCAAAGCTTTATTCAGAATTCGCCAATGGTTTCTTTCAACAATAATATTATGGTCGTTAGTAAATTTGACCGTGAAAAATGCGTAGATGAAACAGCATTTAAATCACAACGTTTTAAGTAGCACAGCGTATTGCTCTCGTATGTACGCAGTCGTAGCCGTACGTAGCATCCAAAGTATATTCATTAATACAATGACAATTAAGATAAGTGCGAAAGTATTCCTTCTGTTTTAATCTACAATCGTCACCCACCAACCATTGTCATAAATATAACATGAACCATATTGCTTATGTCACATGCTACGCACTAATTTGGAAGAAATCCAACTAGTTTATCGTATGTCAAATACCTATTCATTCAGTAGTCTCTCACACGTGTGAAAATAAAAAATACGCAAACGTAAACTGATGTACAAATTTAAACTTAAAGTGTAATTAATAATACGGAATCAACTGAAAAGTGAGGACGTCCGACGCGACGTCGACGTTCATTAAGAGATCAAATATTACACGCGGCATGAAGGGTGACAATCAGTTTCCCAGACAGAATACGATAGTAAATGTGAAAAGAGATTGCTATAACAAGACATGTGTAACTGAAGTCATTAAATTCATTCATATTTGTTTCCAATATTCACATGAGGATATTGGATATAGTGTTTTTCATTAATCTCTAGTCGTAGTAGTAGTATAGTAGCATGCTCAAATGCAAAATAGGTTTTAGTTTTAATCAGTCAGTCAGTCAATCAAAAACCTTTAAAAAGTCATTCGCAATTTACAAACACACATACATACTTGCTATTAAGCTATTGTTGAGTGTGGATATGTGCGAAAGTTGGAATACAAACTTAATCTGCATCAAAACAATTGCTTTAATCCCGTGGTTGATAAAGTTTAAAAGAGAATGCAAATAAATACGACAAAATGTGAAATTTGAAAGTATGCAAGCACATAATAAGTCAATAATTGATAATAATGAAACTAAATATGAAAATCAAATTGACTGTTTCTGTCAATATTTGTATCGCAAAAACGGATTTTAATTTTAAAAGTAATGATGCATACTTATATTACATTTATATACATAATGCCTAAGCCTAGTAGCCAGTAAAAGCTACAAGGACACAAACAAGCAGGCAGGCACTAGGCACTGCTGTTGGTTTAAAAGTTTCATAATTGGTAGGGATTATAATTTAGTATATGATGTCACAGAAGAAAAGGAGATATGCAAATCAAATAATCCCATTGTTGACTGTAAGTTACTGTCACTGATGATGATGATATTTAACCACTTATGTGCTTCATATCAATTACGGCTACAACATACCAAGTTTCATGAAAATCGTACGTTAATCTTATCTAAAATCTATGCTCAAATGTTAAAACTCTGTTCTTGGACTCATTTAAGAAACGAAAATTCGTCTTTTTGAAATTCACATAGTAAACTGTGATTCTTTTTAGTAAATTACTATAATTTTATTAATTCTACTTCATCAACTGAAAGTGAAGATTCAAATATGCAAGCTTAACTGATGATAAATGACTTTATTACATATCATACTTAGAATGCCAAATTTTAATGATTTTCCTTTTTAATGAATTGAAAGGATGCATTTATAATATGCAGGTTTGTCTTTCTGTTTCTATATCTCACACACGGGTAGCATAGCATACGTCTTCACAAGTGGAATTGCATTTTTTAGCTGCAAAATATAATGAGATTTTTTTATAAGAAAATCAATGTACACAATTCTGTTTTAAGTACCGTGCAATAAAACTGAATGTATCCCTGAACTGGCTGAACTGCAGATAATAACATTGCTAAAAGTATTACCGGACTATCTGCGTTATACGACCCTTGATCTGAATTATGAATAAAATGACACTGGCGAAGTGACGAGGAAAACAATTATGCTTACTCTTTACTTACTTTATAGCTATCTTACATCAAAAAATACAGCTTGCCTCTTCTTGACCCACAAAATATAACTCATTTCGACGTAGTGCTATTATAAAACTTCGCAAAAAATACCTCTTCCTGCATTTGACAGTCTCACGATTGGTAAACGCTAAATATGCTTCATTTATTAATTTGCTGGAATAATTGTAGATATCAAAAGTTATATTTAGATCAGATCAGATGCACCATGAACTCAAATGGGGTCTGAGAAATGGAGAAAAGTTATGATACAAGGTCGTTGTATTTCGCATTCCACACCGGCTCCGCCGGATGGTAAATTTAATTGTCGCTTTTCCCATGTTCTTTTTTACTTTGTTTATCGAAAAACGAAAGGAAACATGCCAATTTCAAAGAATGTACATTGCACATTTTTCATCCCAAGCGAACTTTTGCATGTTGCAAATGGATGATGATATTACGAACTGGAACTCGTAGCCATAATTCATTTTCAGCATTTTGCCAATTAAGGCTGCTTTGAAATAATGATGAATGATAAGGAAGTGAAGTGATGGTGCTGGTCTTCGTGAATCCCAAGCCAGATTACAATCACTTGCATAATATTCCATTTATGGGCTTCATTTCATTCATTACTCGATTTATCACTTTGTTCTTTGGGCTATAATTGTGATACAATCATAGCCCAAACAAGTTACATAAAAAATGACTTAATTAAATGCTCTCTTTTATTTAGTTCCAACGATATTACTGCATAATACTGTCTAATGTGGTATTATGAAGTTCCATACATTTAATAAATATATTTAACCTTTTCATCCAAATCTTATTCGAAAGAAAATGGGATCGTGTAAGCAAAATACAAAAGTGCAACTGACAAATCACTCGTACCTCTCAAATTACAATCCTAAAAATATCATTTAATGAGGACAATGACGATGAGAATGGACTCGACTCAACTCTCATTTTTAAAAGACACAAATTACAAATGATGGGGATGGGATTCTACATGCGACACATTTTAAAATGTGTCGTTTTCCTGAAGACTCGCGATTCCTGTAATGCTGAGAAAAACCGAATACTTCAATCACAAGACATTTTAAATTCCGATTTGCTTAACGATGGCATTTTAAAATAATACAGTTTTGAGACCAATAACATCCAACATCACATCAGTTTTCTAACTTTGTAATCATTCACGAATGGATTCTTGTGGTACCGGAATTGTGAGTCCCAAATGTGAGTACCGGCACTATGACTAATGGTCGATGATACGTGAAGCAAAACATAAAAAATGAATGAACTTCATTCAAATTGCAGTGATTTGCTACCAAACTTCAACTCCTACATACCTACATATTAAAAGTATGACACTGACTAACACCCACACAAGCTCTAACGCTCGCGCTAATGACACGAGATAAGCGATAGAGATGGGTAGGTACTTGAGTACAAAACCAATCGTAACGGTTGAACTAAAAGAATAGATGTTTGATGCTACATATGAATTGCTCCCATGTTGTACTTGTACATTTAAGTTAAGAGTTCACATTATCCCTGTGCAAATGCGCGTTGGCGCGTGACAATGAAAATGAGTAATACGTTTAAATGTACTATGACACATGTGTAAAGCCATTAAAAGGAGTAAATGAGTATTTAACATTGCTCATCTAAGCATGGAATGCTTACTCACCACAAGAAAATATCATATTTACGACAAGAAGTTGCCGGTGACATTGGAACTTTGATGCGGTCGAACTTCAATATAACCCTGATTTAATCATTCGACATACTACAATTATTATTCACATGTATTTTCTTACACGTTTTGTAATCATATATTTATACTGTTTTGAAAATGATCAGGTCAGGTGAGCCTTTAATGGTTTTATTTTTGTATGCATTTGATCGATAACTTCAGCAATACAATACCAGGGTCAAGAAAACAATAACATGGGAAACAATGGATCAGTTTTGGTCTACCAGCCATTATAACAACAACTTATGATACTTTCAACTTTTGTGTCTGAGATATGAGACTATAAAGAAGGTACTCTTTTCCTGAAAGTGCTATAGCCAATTCAATTAAGGGTCACTTGCAATTTTTTTATAATTCATGCAAAATGTCAGTTTAACAGTCAATCGTTTAAGGGATCGTTAGTCAGCATGAAACAACGCATCGATGAGTACAGCGCTGAATGTAAGAAGAAATAGCATACCTACCTATATCATCACGCTAGTTAATTATCGCTTACCGTTTTTGATACACTTATGAGATTGATTTTTATTCAAATGAATATGACAGAAGTAAACCAGAAGAAAAGAATGAAAACTTAAGCTTAATGTGCACATGACACGTAAATACATATAATATGATATTATGTATGTCCAGATATATGCGAAATGAAATATGATTTTGTGCGATTAAGGAAAGGGTGCGTTTGTATGAAAGATGATAAAAAATAAACCTGACAACAGGATATAGGGAACTTGCGACTAATATGCTCAAAAAGTAGCTAGAATAATTATTGTTT
>JAQFXM010006464.1:0-13216 GCA_034693345.1 Entomobrya multifasciata | reverse complement strand
CATAAAATCACCCCCTTTCCATTCGACGGTTGCAGCCCAAACAATTTCCAAGGGCATCATGAAAAATGTCACCTAAAGAAGCGAGTCGATTATTAAGTAGCCGCTGCACAGAAAGTGGTAAATGGGAGTATTTTTTACTTTTAAATTTATGATACACAAATAAACTTTACCAATAAGTCTGCAATTGTGAGGTTTAAAAGTAGCAAGTCTATTCTTGATAGATAAGCTCGTCGACGATTTTTCTTGAGTATTGATGTGAAAACAGTGATGTTACCTACTCATTCACAAGAAATTTAATTTTAGTGAAAAAAAAACTATTGGGAAAATTTGAAAAACATTATCCACAAAAATTGTATCCAAATTAAACTGCCTCCAATTCCAACATTATTTATATTAGCTTTACAAAAATGAAATGTCACAAATCTACCTCCAGCAGATAATACACACAGTATGGTATACATCGCAATGGATATGATATGACTCGAATTGAACCGCATATCGATAGGAAGAATGAGAGATGATGAATAATTAGAACTATTAGAAAAAACATCACTTGTTCCCGTCAGATAGCTTGTTACAGGATTCCCCGTTTCTGTTGTATTTTTGGTTGTCATGGCAAAGATTGAATGAACCATGATTTCTTCTGTTTGTAAAGCTTTTTTTACTGCTAATACATGTATCACTTTTATTTAATTGGTTGTCAATGCCTTTTAAATGTGTTTAAGTGTTCACCCTTAAAACAAATATCACAATGACAGTTTTTTAATTGAAATGGCTTGAGTAACAACACTTTTGACAACAAAGCACAATAAATGGTGTATGATGAAGAACATTTGTGTTTTATGCTCACATTTGTAATTCCACATGAAAATTTACTACTATGCAGGTAGTTGTATTTCAGGAAAGTTGAATTGGAAGGAAAAAGTGAGACCCTTTTTCGAGGAGATCTACAGCTCAAGTGAAAGCCAAATTGCTTTCTCTTCCTAGTTTCACTGTTTCCTGGCATAGCTTGAAATTTAGTGTATGCTGCCGATTCTAGACCAGCCTATTCTCAAAAAGAAACAAAGTAAATATAAATGAAACTCTTTTGTGATGTGCAAAATAGTGAACAGAATACACCACAGAACGGTTTATTAGCTTTAGCTTTAAAAGCTTTGAGCCTGTGTAAACTGCTTTGATAAAACTTAGTATTTCGAATACTTAGAACCGTTCAATAAACTTGGTTTTAAAAAGTCATGAATTTTTGCTGAATTTGAGGTCTTTATTCAACAATAAGGTCATCTTTCATGCCGAGAGTAACGCTGTTTTCAGCAATAATTTATTATTGTTTGTTCTAGAGATATACAGATTTGTTTATAAAAAGTATATATTTAGCTGGGCCATTTAAGTCCTTCTAAATGTATCTTAAAGAGCTTTTGGAAGAATAAAACTGTAGTTGCAAGAAAATGACAAATTCTGAAGATGACAAATGAATAAAAATCCTTTAAGTCCAATTCTATGGAAACGGTTGTGGGTAGTCACATTTACATTAATAAATATAGAGCGTATTTAGCTTATTTTTATAAGATGACAAACCTTTATTGAAAAGACTTCTGCAGCAAACATTTATTCAACTTCTGAGTGAATTCTAATTATGCCATAACATTTAATACAAGTATTTCAAAAACAAGTTCAGAAGATAGTAAGGGGATTACGACGAATGAAAAAGAATGGAATTTGAAATTTTAACCAGAAAGCTGAAATTTTTTGGTCGTAATGTCCATTTTTAATTGGAATCTGATGGAAATTAACGGTGCTGAATATTGACACGCAATAAAGAACGGCATCAATTTCAAGGTGAGTTCAGCAAACTATAAATAAAAAGCCTAGTCGTAACAAAGCTATTCTCTGATCGCCCTAAATTTTCTCCTGAATGTGTTTTCACAATGTATGTTTTTGCCTGATAGCTTTCTCTGATGATGTTTGATATGAAAAATTCATTTGCTTAGGTCACCGGGTAGGAATACACAATTAATGAAGCATATTATTAAATTTGCGAATTTGTTCCTATGCAGAAATTTTTTAAAGTTCTTCAGCAAATAAGAATGTTACACATTCGTAGCATTTTTGATGTATTCTTGTTTCCATTTCCATCAAAATACAATTCACTTTTCTTGGAAGTTACTGAAGTTAGTTTTGTATCAAATTAATGCACCTCCGTTACAAAACAGGATGTCTATAGTTGTACGAAAAAGTGTTTGATGAAATGCAGTACATGTAAAAATAATATTTTCTAAATGTAGGTATTATTTTTGCGCGTGTGTTAGGTGAATAATATTTGCTTATTATAAAAGTATTTTTTGTGATTTTTATATGAATTCTCAATACAATACGTTTATTTCCATATTGCATCAGCTATATATATATAATGTGCTGACACGGGAACTGTTCAAAAACAAGGATGAGCTGCAAACATGCAAGTATGCAGCTTATGAATTTGCGGTTATATGGATTTTGAATTCGTCAAAGGATTATGAATTGAGTTATGAATATGTTAAGCAATAACTGAATTTTTTAAAGTCATAAATAAATTTTGATTCATTTTTTTCGCGTAATCTTTTCTGCTCTACGCAAACATGATTGCATAATTGGCGTTTCTTTGAACACAAATAAATTTGTGACAAGACAGGAAACGATATGCAAATTGCAACGATTATTATTCTAATAAAAAATCGATACATGCTTCTAATATTAATGTATATGTACAACGCTGTGAAATGTAAAAAAGGTTGAACTTTTTACTTAAGTATTCCCAAATGATAAACGAACAAAATTAATTTATTGCTATAATATAAAAACAAAATGATTGTAATAAATAAAATGATTATTTGAATGAAAAAATTCTATGGATGTGTTCGTAAAATTTAATTTACTACGGAACGCGTTTTTGGCCACGACAACCGGAAACAAAAAATTATAATTGCAAAGACATTGCTGTTTCACTCTGGTAGCAATTGTCGTTCATTTTATGTATACCATGACATTATGAACTACAATTGAATGTTATACAAGCAAATAGTTCGCTTTTCATTGCCACTTAAGGTTTCCAAAAACTTACAAATGACATAAACACACATGTAATCATGTCTTGTAAAACATAAATCAAAGGACTGACTATCATTGTCAGTTTTCTTTGAAGTATAAATTGTACTGCAGCAATCCATCAAGAATATTCCTAGGACATGGTCGAGTCTAAAGACAAACTTTAGCAGTAGAATACGATTTTGGATAAAAATGGCGCAGATTTTTGATGTAAAAGTTTATAGCTACTGCCTTCATTCAAGTCCATAGTGATGTTCTCCGGAAACCATGCGTATGAGCATTTCAAGAGTATAAAACCAAGCAATTGTATGCTTCATGTGTCTGTGACCGGTCTTAAAGCAGGAGGATATGACAACATTGAAAAATTACATCAAGAACAGTTAACTTTACAAGCCATATGAATGGTTTGATGTGAGCGCAGCTTTTATATTTTTTATTATTATTATCGATCGAATTTATTCGAATCTTTTGCAATTTTTGTCATTTTTCTTTTTGCTAAAAATTTGGAGAATGAAGAGGATTTGAAACTTGGAGCTGCCAAGTTGATAAGCATGCAAGTTTTATGAGATGGGTTTAAGTAAAAATTGTGTATGTTTATGCAACTTTCGCAAAATCATTAAAATTCACAACATTTTCGAATGAAAATCGTAAAGTAGTGATGGAGCTTTTTGACATTGTTCGAATTTTGTAGTATTTGAGAAACTCAAAAAACAACAAATAGTAGATGTTAGTGCCTGGTTTAGTCAACTATTTCTTATTTTGGAAGTTTGTGCACAAATCCTTAAAAAGTATATCATTTTACCCAGAAAAACGTTTATCACATCATTTCGTTGTAGAAACCTTTTCACTTGTTTACTCTCATTTTGTTTTAACACTTGTGCCGCAGAAGCGCATTCAAGTTCGTTAAATTTGCAATTTTGTAAAAAAATTCTCTTCCCGTCCAATATTTTTCAAATAAATTTTTGGACGAGGTTAACAATATTTTCCCAAGGAGAAATCTCACTAACCGTTTTCAACTATCAAAACCCATCCAACCATAGGTAGAAATTATCGGTATGCTAAACTACCACAATAAGATACAAAAGCATTATGGAACAAAGAGATCATATAATCACTGATAAGTACATAACATGGATAAATATGGGTTTGGCTCATTTTGTTATCAGATGATGTTCTTTTGCAAAAACATTTTTAAACTCAGTTTGTAATGTTTTCGACAACATATAAATATTTTTGAAAATCTTTAACTTCTAACTATATTACACATATTTAAGTTAGAGCTTAAGCATAACATCAAGGTGGTTGTTTGGACAGGAAATAATAAACTAATTTTGAGTAAATTTTCTTCAAATGTGTAGTTTTGTTCCAAAGCGCTTAGTAATTTTGTCAAGCTGTAGCAAAAAAATCATAAAACTTTCCAATACAAATTACTACGCAGCTTAAATAATATACCACTTTCTTCAAATTACTAAGACCCATACGCATTGAAGCTTATAAAAAATCTTGCAAAATTCAAAAACAGGTATTTACGATGTTTTCACGTACAACCTGTCATCACGTTGAAGGTACAGTTCAATTAACTACATAGGATAAACTACAATACTTTCTAGGCATCCAGCAAAAATCTTTTTTCAGTTACTGAATTTTGCAAAGTGCACAGCTAAATTCGAAAATCCAATCGTACTAATTGTAGTAAAATGATTAATCGCTACCAAGCTTACCAAACAAAATGAATATTTTCAATAAAATCAAAACTATTCTCATTCAAACTAGGAAAATTAGTACTTTTCCAGCTATATACACCAAAGAGCTTTACCAATCAAAAACTTCAAAATTTATGGAAAATCATAAACGGGTAACTACTCAAAAAACTCGACGGCAGAATAAAACTTTGCGTACAAAATATTACCAAGATTATTGGGAAATTTGGTTTAAGCGGGAACTTAAAAGTGCCTCGTATTTGAGTCTTTTGCCAGTTTGTCTTGAATCTGAAACATCTCAACAAACTAAAATTCGTCCATTTACGGGCTTGCGTTTATTATATCACACAGTTTTAGTGCTATTGTACCTATTAGACGTGACGTATCTCACATTTGCTTCAAGACATGTTACTTTAGAAAATACTAAGGACAATGAATACATTGATTTCTACCTCCATTTTATTCCTCGATTAATGGCAGGAATTATTGCATTTCTGGTTTTGTTAAACCGCCGAGAAATCTGTGAATTTTGGAACTTTTTTAACTACGCAAGGCGCAAAAAGTATCTTAAATATTTGGCACTAGACCCAACAGAAGAGACCTTTTACAAGTTATATTCATTTTCTGTGTTTATTAGTCATTTTCAACCATTTCTGCCTTTGGCTTTGCACTTAAAAAGCCGGTACAGTCGACGATATTGGCCAGCTTATCTAATCAATAGGGAATGGTACGACTCATTTCCAATCGCAATTCTATACACCTTAAATGATTTGTACTTTTCATATGTAGGAGCATTTGGAATGGTTTTTGCCATAAGTATGTTTTTAGCTTATGTGGTTTTTGTTAAAGCATCCCTCAGTAACTCGGTAATAAACACTACAACCGGCTTTCGGAAATCTCTATTATTTTACCGTGGTCACCAAATTTTCAACAATATTACAAACCAGTGCTTAGCACCAACAATAAATCCTGTAATAATAGGCGGAAGTGTGGTAGTTGATGTGATTGTTATTGCTTCACTTTTTAAAAGTGTAACACATTTGTCCCTTGCTATGCTAATGAATGTGATTTTGGCAATTTGTCTAATACTGGTTGCTACAAAATATTGGTTTGATACCGCCGAAAGTTTGAGGAAGGCTTCAAAACGTTTTATTGAAAGAAGCTTTATTGGGGAACGTAAAAATAAGGGACTTCGCTCAGCGGAGAAGTATAATGTGGGGAAGAGCTGCAAAGAGTTACGGATGTACACTACAAGTGCATCGTATATTAAAGAAAGCTCGTTCTCATTTTATATAAACGTTATGAGGGATCAAACGTTTAACTTTTTACTAACAACAATAAAATTTAATTAGAAAAAATGCGGATGAACGTGCATAATTTCATCAAGCTATTAAATCTAAATTAAAAATATTTCCGAATTGAGCCCAAAACGCATGATCAAATTCCATCGTTGGATTTTTGGAGTTTTTTGTTTGGATTTTAATTGTAAAGTTTATTAAATTTAGAAAATGCAAGTCACTGCATGAGAAAGTGCATCTACTAAAACTTTATTATCCTGCAATATTTAGGTTCATGATTTGACCCATCGTAAACTCGATTCAAAATTCAAGTTTTCTGTAATCAAGCAATAAATGAGGACAACTAACGTTCCCAAACATCTTGTGATATTTATTACCTTCCTTCAATCTATTGAATGCGTCTAGCTAATCAAAAAACTAACTCAGCAACTCATAATTGCAAAGCAGTTAATACCCCAAAGGCCTGTTGACACATGTGAGTTGTCTTTATAAAAAGTCTATGAATGACAAATTTTGAAAAAAACAGCTAAATTGCTTAATACGATGGATATGTCATTATGGTGATTCAAATTATGTTCTTCTGTCGAGTTCTTTTTATGTTTAAATCAAACAAAAACTCAATGAATTTCAACTAATTACACCAATTTATTTGATAGAACCATTAAAATTGTTGTATTTAATTAATAAGGTTCCATCACTACTTGTAACGCACTGCAATTGTAAGTTCATGGACAAAGTTGCGTCGACAAATGACAAATTTTACATTAGAGGCGTAGTCATAAGAGGTGTGTCTCTTGCGAATACTAAATTTGAGGTGTGTCAGTCATTTTCTTGTACTGTATGTATAAGTAATTGTATTTTGGCTACTACTGTTTCTGTAAATGCAGTGGTGTAAGAGGTAACATAATTGGACTTGGTAGTTAAGTGTTATTCTTGTAATTGTGGACTCTTAATTACAACTATACCCACATTCGCCTAATTTTACAAGCGTGTATTGTAAAAAATTACATGCCTAAAGGAGTATTTAGAAGGATTTGACGTCATTCAAGCGTGCCTAGTTCAATTTAATTATTACAGGTAAAGCTCATGTATAGTATTGAAAGAATGGCCACCCAATTGTGTAATTTTGTAGCCACATGCTTGGTTACAAATCATAAATAACTAATATTCATCAACACGTGTATAACTTAATAAGAGTAGTTTCATATAAAAGGCTGCATTGCACTGCAATCACTCCCTCTTATGGTGCCCTTCAATAAAGTATCTGCTCAGAATCTAGAAACCTCTTACAAGACAGTTCACAATTTTGAGTTAAATCTACAGAAACTCAGTTCCTATTACTAAGTATATATTTGGAAATACTTTTACAACTATGGAAAGAACTGGAACGCTACGGAAAAGACAAAGAAGAATTGTGACTAAAGTTACGACACAAACCAATAGCTTATCTATTATAACACCTAACGAGAACCAAAATATTTTTAAAATAACAGATCATACAAAACGCTCAGCTTGGGACATTAATAAGAATAAAAACTTTTTTGAATCAGAATTGGGAATTGCGGGAAATCATTCGAGAAAAATTTCTTTTTCAGAAACAAGGCCAACAAGAAATCCGATATTTCATCGAAATCTTGACGACGCATTTGACATTGAAGACGGGAGACCGCATCATGAAGATTCCTCGAATAATTTTGCAGTGGGAAGCCAACTAAATTCGAACGCTGGAACCAATAATCAACCATATTTACTTAGTAACCATACCATGTGTCGACTAAAACAAATTCTTTTTCTTGGTTTGTTCAGTGGCACCTTTCTTTGGAAATGGGATCTTAACGAGCAAAGAATTTACAAATTTTCACGATCATATCAAAAAATCTGGCTATATCTTCGAGCACTTTTTGTTGTCCAAACATGTTGCATCACAATATTTCAAATCTATATGTTGTGGCAGGTGGCATCATCAGGCAAGCTAACCAACAGAGAAATATTTATGACATCGTTTAGCCTAATGTGGTACTGGGAATGGATGGATTATGCCATTAACATATATATTTATGGGGATCAGGTACGCAATTACTAATAATTGATCCGATACATTCAAAATTGAAAAAAACTTAAATAAACTGGGAAACATTTTAACAGATTCGAGACTATATCAACACATTACTAAAATTCAACCATGAAATGGTAAATAAACATGTGGTCGATTTGGACGGTTACAAGGAAGATGCAAAAAGGCTTTTGGATTTCACAACTTTGGGTGGCTTCTGGGCAGTGCTTATAAGAATAATATATTTTCTAAGAATGCCCTTTGCTCCATGGTACCTTTTTTCTTACATTTTTCCAATGCCATGGTACTGGCTCATACCCGGAGCATTTCATGCATTTCTATTTTCTGGACAAGTTGTTGCTCCACACACTCTGGTTTGTTGGTTGGTGGCAGCGCATACAAATTCAGTTCAGTTTTGGCTCAGAGAAATACAGTAAGTTTTACGCATCAATTTGTATGCTTTTGATTGACATTTATTGGTAATAATGACCAATTGTATAATTTTTAGCAAGGATAATGAAAGTGGTCAGACATCTGAAAACCTTCGAAATCGAGAGACCAGCATTGAAGTTTTCAAATCCTTGCAAGTTTTAAACAACTGCTTTAATGATTGCGTGTCTCCATTGTATATACCCTCAATTAAAGCTCATACTGCAGTTGTTGCCATAGTCAGCGGGTATATAATGATTCGAAGCATGAATTATTTGTTTATTGAGGAGTTTCCTCAGTCACTTATATACCCCATGGGTTTCTTCATTTGTACAACTGAAGCCTACGTTGTTTTAAATATGTCTTCACAAACATACGATTTGACAATTTCTTTTTTGAACTCATGGAGTTTGACAAATGACAAGGATTTTCGAAAAGTTTTGATAAGTTGTAGCACTCTTAAAATTTATGTTCGAAGTGCGTACTTCATAACAGTATCTACACTTATTAAGTTCTTTCAAACTCTGTGGGATAAAATCACAAATGTTTTAGTTAGCATAAAATAACTTTGTACAGTTCAGAATTTTTTAAAGGAATGTTACAGGAGCTACGACTTCATAAGTGTCCGAAGGTTTAGTTAAGCACGTACGAGTATGCATGTTCTGTGTAACAATTTTCTTGATTGCCATAATGCACCACGTAATATCTCAAATAATCCAGCAACCCAATGTTTCCCTAGTTAGCATGTAAATTTATTTCAAGCTGTTTGAAGTCACAATTTCTTTTAAAATAACAAATATCAAGACTATAAATTTACAAGCAAATGTGTGCATTAAAAACCGCTTTATCATACTAAATTAACTATTACTACGTATTCATTTCTAGTTTAATGTAAATATTTATTTGAATTTTATACTAATCTTATATATGTAACCTTATTTTTTAACATATTAAATATTATAATGTAAACAACGTAAATAGTGCTACTTAATACGTGTGCAAAAGATGATTACTCAATGAACATTATGTGATCAAAATGTATACACTAATCTGCTAAAATGAGCGTTATGGTATTATTTATTACAGAATTTATATATACGGTAAAGGTGCCAGTCTCCATGAAAAACACAGAATTAAAATGAATTCTAATGTTTCTACGAGATGCATTTAATTTCGATACATATGTCTTTGCAGAATTATTTCGAAGTAACTGCTTAGTTCCTTTTGAAGTATTTGCAATTTCCTCAGCACTTTTCAAAACCACATTCATGAATGCCACAACTGCAAATAATGTTCCTATTGTATTTAGAATAATATCCATGGATATGGTTGCAAATCGTTTTGCAACTGATGCAAACAAAAATGTTGTGAATATAAGCCCAACACTGTAAATTGTAGGAAGTATGGTGGTTGAAAAGCAACTATAGACAATTTGGTTCACTATTTGTATCATCCTATAATTTTGGATAATTTCGATAGGATGTTTTCTTGAAAAGTAGATTTTGCTCAAAGTTATTCGACAAGAGGAAATTATAACACTCCAAGCATCCAAGCATTCTGGCATTTTATACGCTTTTGTTTTACTACATGTCCGGACACATTGCATTACTTCTTGGTTGCTATTATAACAGTCATCCTATCTTAAATATTCAGCAATCATTCATTAAAAGATTAATCATTGTGGATACTTTAGCTAGGTTGCTATTTTTCATCTAAGGTATAGATAGAATTCATAAAAGGAGAAAATTCAATGAAACGTCAAAAAACCCAATACTAATTACTTTCAAGTTGGTTTGACGGTTTTTTCCGTGGTTAATCGCTTCATCTTCGTAATAAATTGTGTAATATAATTCATTCCTTGGTCAAGTTTACTAAAATGATGGGAGCTTGGATATGGGCGCATACATTACTAACATTAGAACCAATTGTTGTGAATTTTCAGTTTCAAGTAGTAGTTGACTAGTTTTTATTTTTTATCTTTGTTCAAAATACACCTACATTGGGACCAATTATCTCAACAAGTCAATAAACTACAGGTTTTATCAGTGTCTGATATCATTTCAGAAGTAATGTTTAATCAAAGTATAGTTTAACGTTGAATTTTTACTGTTTTATTTGTCATTGATGATATCATTCCAAATGTAATAGTCAGTACACCGTTCATTTGGTTATTGTGGTATTCAAGCATGTGTAGAATTCAATGTTTTATTCAAGTCAACTGATATTTGATCAAAAATTCTTATCATTATGTAAAATCCCATTATTTGCTTTGAAGTATTTATTTTTTATCATCCTGAAAAAAGACTCGGAATTTTTATCAAATAATTATTCATTTATAATTCAGTGCTCATCATTGCATCAGTTTTGAAATTATTTTCTCCAATCCTACATTTGGTTTTTATACTTACTAAGAGTTGATTTACGCCACTAAAGGTCAATAAAATGGAGTTTTATATTGTGAAGGAACAACATGTTGTATTTAAAGATCAGCCCACTAAAACTGAGGCAAATTTCGCTGAGCGCGAGACATCTTTAGAAGCTTTTCTACAGCTAACTGAAAGGCACCATAACGAACAGTGTAAACGAGACTTTGAGCTTTTGAAAAACTTACTCGAAAAAGACGCCTTTGAAGAAAACTCTGCCCAAGGTGATGACAAAATTAATGGGCGAAAATGCCTTCCATCAGGAATCGAAGAACCCTCCAACACCACAGAAAAATTTTAAGGTTATAAATACATTACGTCCACCAAAAATAAACTTTGTTATTGTTTCATTATTTTATTTTCAGAAATGGTAGTCTACTTGTGTTCGTTGGGTTGCACAGTGGAGTTGATAAACGGAAATACATTAGAATAACGGATAGTTCCCAAGGTAACATAATGAAAAAGCTTGAAAACGTCACTGAAACCTATGGGGTGTATTTTCAATTCAAAATTAAAAACGAAAGATACATGTGTAAGCACATCAATAGAACAGAGTATCAATTAGATCAAATTGGACAAGGGCAATGGAATGCGGTAGGTAGGTCAGATAAGTCTGGTTTATACTTTAATCATCAATTAATAGAATTGATACGACGAATTAAAAAGGATTACATAATTTGCACAGGTGGTATTGCAGAAGTTTCTTCAGATACACCAGGAAGCGAGGGCCTCAATTTGATGTTTCTTCACAATGGATCGTTTAATTACTGGGCACAAGCAGCAAATTATAAAGACCACAACATGACATTGTCTATAACTTGCACTGCATATCCGAATATCACGGTGTCAATATTTTCTTCCATTAGTACCTCTTCACGGAAAAATATTTTTCAAACTATTTTAGGTGACGAAATAAAGCCCGATGTTTTTATTCGCACAAAAGATAACAATGAAATTAAATGCCATCGGTCCGTTCTTTCAGGTAAACAAAGCATTTGTCTTACTTTTCGAAACTTCGATACAACTAGATAAAAATTAATTTAAGGAAAATCTTGATCAAATAGTTCAGAGTGACGTCCTGGAAAAAAATTTCAAGGGCAATTACGCGGAATCGCAAACGAATATTGTGGAGATGGTTGACATGACTACATCTGGCGTTAAAGCTTTCCTTGCCTACTTGTACTACTTTAACATTGACAAAGCTGTTGCTTCATCTGCTATTGCAGTTGAGGTTTTCCAAGCCAGTCATAAGTACAATGTTTCATCATTGGAAGAAGAAATCAAGAGAATCATAATTGCCAAGCCAGATAATTGGTTTGACGTGGAAGCAGCTCTGGATTTGTTTCTGTTTGCTAGAAATTTGGAAAATGGGGATGAGTTGAAGATTCGAGCTGTCAAACTGATCAAAATGTAAGTTTTGGAGAACATGTATGTATGACAATGTGATGACATTTTTATAACTACTACATTTTATGAATTTTTATAGGAACTTTGCCTCGTTTGAAACGTCACCGAAATACAAAGAACTCATCAAAGAAAATCATGAAGCAGTAATGGAGCTCTTTAAAATTGTTTGTATGCTATGAACTCCAGGTATTTATGTCTCACTAATGATTATTGTAATTATAAGGTAGGAAAATTTAGAAGAAACTTCCAAATTTTGATGTAAAATAACCTTTTGCAATCGTCTTTAAATATTCTTTCTTTCTCTCCAATATTGTGCAATGCCAACACAGAGGTGAGTTATTGTTGTGGTCTTGTTTACATTTCTATTGCAAGTTGTAATCAAGATGCGAAATTTGGATTATTCCTCATTTTTAATACAAATAAATAAAGAAATCATAACCTAATATGCAAATGAGACTTTCCTTTTCAAATTCCTTTTCATTCCGAATTGTTTTTGTTAATGCATTGGCTCACTATGAAAAACATGTTGCTAGAACGGGACGCAATAATAGAGTATATCTATGTTTTAGTTGAATATATGGAGACGAATATTTTTAGTCGACCATTTTTTTATTGTCGAACTTTACATAAACGACTGCTACATAGCGGAATTTTTTTAGTCGAAATTTTATAGTCGACATTGCATTTTGTTGAACTTTTTTAGTCGACCTCGAAGAAAGTTATATGCAAGTCACGAATAATCTTGTCCCATAATTACGAATAAACATTCTATGTGTCCTAGTCACTATAAATTTCGAAGTTCCAATAATAATTAATTTCCATAAA
>JAQFXM010006463.1:0-13216 GCA_034693345.1 Entomobrya multifasciata | reverse complement strand
GTAGAATGGGAGAAAAATGAAAAAGCAATTAAAAAGGAGCAGGATACTCTTATCGTTGGAAATGGCGACAACATTCTTTTATGGGCTTTCGTCGTCATAAGCATTTTTTGTTTTATGACTTTACTGGTCATACTTATTCGCCGCATCAGGAAAGGAAAAACTTCTAGCAGCGAAGGAGAACAACAGCAGCAGTCTTCTCAAACAACTCGCGTTGAAATAGGATAAAAATATTGTTACGTTTGAGGAGGGTGTTAAATATTTATATTAAGTTCAGCAAACGTCAACTAATATTTGACGGATTCACTTTAGCTTAAGTAATTAATCAGCTATTTGTAATGTAAGCATATTATTGTTACAAATGAATGACATTATTATGTGATGATGATGATCACTTCTTGATGTAATGTATGAATGTGAGTAGTATAAATAGCCGAATAAACGAGAGCAAGATTCACTTGCTATGTGCTTGCTAGCATAACATTCAACACACACAGACCGCAGATCATATCAATGTTAAAGATGTAACAAAAGGTTCAAATTTAAAGAGAATTTGAACGCGCTACAAAAACTGCATACAAATCAGAGACAATTTAGTTGAATTTAGGTGTGAAATATGTGAATCCAGGTTTAATTTTCCCTCGTATTTACGCAGCCATATGGAACGTCACAGTCATGAATTTAAATTTAAGTGCAACCGATGTGAAAAATGGTTTACTGGAAAACGACGTCTGGATCAACATATTAGGCGTATACATACTCAGCAGCAGCCTAAACGTAGTTGCATATTTTGTGAAAGGAATTTGCACCCTATCATCTTTTGAGACATATTTTGCAACATACTCGAGAAAAACCCTGTTTCTGCAAGTTGTGCGGAGAAACATTTTTGACCAACTCATCAGTATTTATGCACATGCAGCGGAAACACATCCCACAAGTGTCAATACTGTCAAGCTACATTTATTTCCTTGGTGGAACTTAAAGTTCACACGGCCCGGAGACATGGATCCAGGAATGATTTATGTTTTCGGTGTTCACGATGTCAAAAAAAGTTATATTCGAAGTAAGAATTACTTGATCATGAAAACTCTACCAATCATAGGATCGGCACCTGTGTATTTTGGACAGATGGTCGTAAATACTACAAGCAGAGCGAGGCATACTTTTATCATATTCGTCAACATACACGCGAAAAAGTGCATATGTGTTCTATTTGTCAAACAGAATTTACCCATAAACCCAACTTTTTAAAACACTTTACGTACTGGCTTAAATCTTTTTGTAAAAAGTCTTTCTAAATCCGTGATATGAGTTACAAAAATATGCATTTCTTCAGGCAATTAATATATCAAAAAAATTGTCAAAATATTTCAGCAAAATATGAGATTTCTTGCAAGACTTCAAAAGAAGCTGCTCCAGGCACTATTATGTTTATAAAAATATGAATATGACACTTAGAAAAGACTTGAACACATGTCAGTTAATGATATACGTTAATAGGTTGATGGGTATCAAAAAAGGGAAAGCCGATTCTGAATATTCAAGTATGCGTACGCACAGCTAAATGATATTGATGATATTGATAAATAAAATGTATTCACGATAATTTTTGTATTAATTTAACAACAGCATACGCCTATTGTGCGTTGCTTTGCTAATGTACCAATTTTTGACTCTTATATGATAAACACAACTCATATTGAGGGTGGGTTTTGTTTTTGCTTTGTACATACAAATTACTTTTTACCGTGCAATTCACACTATCTGGACTAGGGACCAATTTGTGTTTTCTAAAATTAGACTTAAAAGTGAATTGAAAATTTCTTTGCTTAAAAAGATTGTCGTCCAAGAGGTAGTTAAGAAAACTGCATGTTTTTCAGTAAACTAATATGGTATATTAAAATATGTATTAGGACAAGTAGTATGGGTATAGTAATAACTCATCCTGCTAGTTTTTGCTATTACCAAGAAAACTTAATAAATAACCGAATTTGCTAATTTGCAACAGTAAGTTGTTGATAGGAATTGTATCTCTACAAATTACATTTAACTTTTTAACTGGACATTCAATATTGCATATTTATACCCAATTAACGTATTCGAGGACATCCTGATCAGATTGGGATTTAATTTTTCAATTCCGTTTAAAAATTGCCATTTACGCTTATGCTGAAGAACGCAAACGGGCGGACGCCACCACAGGCCCTCAAGCGTGCGTTCTTATGCATAAACGTAAATGGCAAAACCACCATACCATTAGAGTTTAGCATTAAGTTGGTTAATAATATAGAAACGAACTAGAAAACTGAAAATATCAAAAACAAGCGTGAAGACTATTGACTAAAACGAAAAGTATTTTCAAACAAGCTGTACAATATTGACAACGCGGAGAATCTTTTAATTGAAGAGTTAATATTTTTTCAAAATCAAAGATTATAATTGTAATAAATTATACTAGTAGTAATTTTTTTTACTAAATCTGACGACAGCATCAGATATGCCAAGATTAAGTGGCAAATAGAATCCCTCCCATAGTAACTTTAGACTTCAGTAGGAACATCTCCATGACATGGAAACAATTGTAGTAAAATGAGTACTAAAGTCTAAATCATTAGCAATGTTTTTTTCATTAAATTCGAAAAGAAATCATGGAATCAAAGAGATTAATGGACTTCTTGAAAAATGCAAATTTGTAAAGAACTAGTACTGGATTTACGGAAGTTGTATTAAAAATTTAGCTCAAGCGTGTTAGGTGCGATAAAATAACGCTTGAAATTTCCAAAATTTTGTATCAATAAGAGCCTAGAAATTAGTTGTTAACTTAAGATGTTCTTAGATACGTTTTACAAATTCTAAAGCGGCAAAGCTGACTTTTATTTTGTTGTAGAAATGAACAAATTCTTCTGCTTAAAAACTTCTGAATAATAATTAAATATAATCCAATACGTTATTTAATTTTATTACGTTACATAATAAAAGTTCGTTTACACAAAAAGTATATATAATTAAGCAAACAGTAGCGCATTAACATTTCAAGAAAGCTTCTTTAATGACTTGTTGTTTGACATCATTCAAAAATCAAATAAGTACCTAATTATTATACAAAAATTTACTTACAAATAGTATTGGCTTTGCTTTAAATTTATAACAAAAAATCTAGTGTTTGCATTTACAATGTAATTAAAAAGGCAATCCATAAACAAAAATCTTGGTATGCATGTATTTTATATGGTATGGCTGTAAATATTTTTTAGCAGTACAATGTCAGTGGAATGAAAATAAACCGCAAAAAATTTCGTTTGTATTGTTGACGCATATATTGTTAAAGTTCATTTTATTTGTCTTAAATTAGTAACAACTTTTTTATTTTAAAACTATGGTATAATATCGTGATAAATTGGACAAACTCTACGTGGTGATTTGGCCTTTTTATTATTTAAGTATAAACCCCATTTGTTTAAAGTTTTTTTGAAATTACAATAGCACGCTTTGTTATGTTCAAAAAAGAGATTTTACACAGAATTTAATATGAATACCCCATTCGGGTTTCAAATGCACAATTTCATTTAAAAAATCAAATATGCTTACAATTTTTTAAAGTAGCCAGCCATATTTCATGTTTATACAAGCAATAAAATATAAGTTTAAATATTTTATCACTAAGCAATCGTTAACCATTTTATGTTGCTGCCTTTTCTGTTTTCCTAAATATAATTAATATGCCAAAAGTAAACGTATGTACTTATTTCCAGTATGCCAGTATGTACTTATTTCTTTTAGAAAAACAGAATAAAGTAATTAAAGTTTATTGCATCCCATTTTATACTACTTTACCTATGTGCGCCATGAGCAATTAGGAGTTCGGAAATATAAGGATCATAGAAATGACTGTATGGTCGTCTAAAATAAAGAGCAGTGTTGCCATCGTCATTTCTAAGATTAACATCAAAGTTTTCCTTAATTAGATATTTGACGCCATTAATGCAATTATAGCTTGCTGCTACATGTAGTAACGTGTCACCATACTCAACTCTGCGTGTCAAATTGACTGGTTTTAAGATGTCAAGCTTCTTCATGTACTCGCGTTCTGATAGTTCGCTTACGCCGTACTTATTCTCATAACATCGCATTGCATATTCCAAACACAAAAACCTCAATTCGTCATCTAAATTAGCGCCGTAACTTATAGGTGTATACATTGTGGATGTAAGAAGAATGGAATACGAATTTTTAGGACGACCAGGTTCTAGTATAGCTTCCAACGCTGTTTTGTTTTTTGAGTTCAAATCATTAACACCTGCATATTTTTTATTGAGTATATAGCTTACGATTGAGTTTTGGTCTCTCAGGTCTGGGAAAAACTCTGTAGACCATTCAACTACATTAAGAGCATAGTGAAGTACAGTGTTATTTTGGGAATCTCTTTTACAAGTTGTTGAACAGTAGTCAAGGAAAAGTTTTGCTATTTCGAAGTTCCCATTTTGTGCCCCTCTGTGGATCGGAGTCTTTCTTAAAACTCCAAATTCTTTTTCAGGGTCTGCACCGTGTCTAAGAAGTAACTTTAGTACGTTAATTGGGTTTGAATTAAAAATTCCAGGTTTTAGTAATGAAAATAATGCTGTTTCATTAAACTCGTCAAGACTGTCAATATCCTCAATCGATTTGTTAATGAAGAAACTTAAAGCGTCAATATTATTTGTTTCGGCAGAATATGTCAGTGCTGTTATATGCATCCGACCGATGTCTTCCCAGTTTTTTTGATAAGTTAATATAAGTTCTAAAGATTCCACAGTTTTGTATCTATGTATAGCAATACCAAGTAAGGTATCCGGTAAAAAGTTCCCACCATAGGTAAAGTTTTCTCCAGCTTGCTGAAAAACAGCCATGGTTTTATTACTTGGTTCGTGTTGTTCAACATATGATAAAATTGGAGGACCCGGACCGAATTTTTCTAAACCAGAATTAAGTATTCGAGGTAATAATTGCGCGTTGTTGTAAAGATAGGACACCACTTCATGGTAATTTTCTGTGGAGTACATAAATGCTGCCACATGAAGAACAGTTTTAAATTGATAAGTACTACGTACACCAACGTCACAAATAAACTGAGAATCTGCCTTTTCTGTTTGGAGGAGGTAAGTAAATGTATCATATATTTTGGCAAAGAAAATTGGCGTACACATGAACTCGTCGCTTTCCTCAAGAAAATCTCGTGAGTTTTCAAGTAGAGTGCTTGAAAAATAAAGCTTTACGTCAATTTGTTCTTGGCTTAGAGATCGTTGGTCAATTATAAAACTGTCCAAACTATTTGCATAATCTCTTTTAATAACATTTAATTCGGACACAGCAAAATGAAGAAGATACTTTCCCCAGTCGTACCAAGGAGCTTCTTTAAGTATGAGTTCGAAAATAGTAGCATCCATTCGAGCCATTGCCAGGTGAAGTAGAGTGATATTAGGACATAATCCTTGCTCCAAGTACACTTCATGCAGTGGCTTTACCGCTGTATAATTAAATGAGCTTAGGAAGTTTTCAATTTGCCAATTATAAGTGAATATTATGATATTTTTAAATACGCTTTCGTAATCTGTGGTATTAATATTCACCTTAAGTAAATCAAAGATAGTGTGAAAGTTGTCATGTACAGCAGCTACAATTAGCGAACTCGTACCCATAATGGAAAAACTTATAATTTTTGCAAGTTTAGACCCAGAATATGGAGTACTATCTAAAAAATGAACTAAAAGTTTGTCCCTAAAAGTGAATGACCAAAACGGATACGTACAAAGAGGAGTTTGATATTGCACAGAAACTCCATTCACAAATAAAAATTCTTTAGACATCAACTCGCATAGTGTTTCATTATCACAATTCATTAGATACCAGGATAAAAAGTAGTCAACAAAAATTGAATGTACAAATTTTACCCTGTTGCTATCATCGAACCGTTGAAGTATGCCTATTTCTTCTAATTCTTCTGGAACAGATTTAAACTTATCTGGTACGTACTCGTCTGAGAATTTTAGACTAATTGCTTGATACGAATGATAAAACCATAAAAATCTTTTTTCGTCTTCCTTTTTCACAGCTTTGTCAATCTTACTTTGTACAGTGTATTCACAAAGGGAATTGAGTGTTTTAATAGTGTACGTTGGTAGCTGTTCAGATGTTAAGCCACCAAAACTGTTGTCGGCATATATTTTTGCATCTTCTTCATATGCTTCGCCTATTAGAATGGTTTGTAGAGCTATTCCAGCAAATTGATCTTCGGTATTCTCTAACCAATACTTAAGTGCGTCGATAGTAAGTGTAGCATATTCACTTAAATCTGATTTTTTAAGATTTTTATTTCGCGAATGCCAAAACACTGTTAGTACTCTATTTTGAGATTCTGTGGTAAATGGGTTAATTCTAAACGCCATTGTTTTCAGTTTGTTTTCAAGTTCATTTAAGAGAGAAGTACTTGAACTAATGATCAAAAATGTTGAATTGAACTGTCTTATTACGTGTAACGTTTCAAACCCCAGTTGCCTGTCTTCGGAAGGAATTTGATCGAAACCATCAAGTATAACCACAAGATTTACACTTCCTGTCATAATTCCCTGTTTTAGGTAGTTTATGCAATGTTTGTTCGCGCAAGCTATAATTGTTAATACATTTAAAACTGCTGTATCAAGGCCAGAATCGTCATATTTGTTCTTTTTAATACTTTCAACAAACATCTCGATATCTGAAAATACCACAGTGACATTTTGTTGTGATTCTTTCAAAACTCTACCGATTTTAACTAGAAGTGTAGTTTTTCCTATCCCAGGTCCACCGGCAATTACCATTGAATTGTTTAATGAATGGTCCCAGAGGGATTTTTTTGCCGTTTGATTTGAAAAAAGATGGAACCAATAAGTTCATCTTCTGAAACTGGAACAGAACTGGTGTTTACGACAGACGAAATAAAGTTAGTGCTGCTACATGACCACTTCCACTTGAACTCGTTATCATAATACTCTAACAAGTGAACTTGTTGCTTATCAGCAATTCGGCAAAGCATGTGAAGCTGGGATTTTTTTGAAAAGCCGGTAATATAACTAGTTTTAATGCGACGGTTTTTAAGGGGGAAATCAATGTCTTCTACTTCTGATGTATGTGCAAGATTCTTAATTAGATAAGCAGAGGCACCGCTAAAAACCAAAACATTTGTTCCAATTTGAGTATCAAAAAGCATACGTTTATCAATAGCTGACCTATCCTGAAGTGTCCGAGATACATAGTAGGCAGGCAATGCGGCCAGAGATGTTTTATAGTGTGGTCCGGCAAGCTCTGTACTCAAAAAATTGGCCATTGCTAACGATTCGGCTATAATTATTGCTGAACATCCCAGAAACACAAGATATTTGTTAAGAAAAACAAAATGGTCTTCAGGCTCGTAATCAATCATGAAGTTTTTTGCAAGAGCACCTGAAAAGAAAACCAACGTTATCAACATTGCAAAGCTACACAAAAATATTTTCGGAAGAAGGAATTAGTAATACCATTTAAGTTCGATAGGATATAAACTCATGTGTTATAGAATGAGTTTAAAATATTTGGGCTAAATATTTTACAATTTTTTTTACTACCGGTCACGTTATTGTCTATTTTTGCGCTGCACTAACGCCCCATAATTTTAAATTTGAAATAGAAATAATAAACCACCAAATGTCTTCCGCTACATGACAAATTCAAAGTTCCCACTGATCTATTTAAATAATTTAGTGAGCAAATAATATTATGTTTAATTGCAATAATTAAATTGATGTAAAAATCTCAAAGTACATAAGAGGCAAATATGTATACTTACAAATGGACTAAAATCTTCGTATTAAAAAATCCAATTATCCCGAGAAAATAAATATTTATATGTTAAAATTACGGTATTGTTTTAATATATTAAGGGAAACTAATTATTTTATAAATATACAACCGGTAAAATATCTCACAAAACCAGTAAAGATTTTGTTGAACGAAAACTAAATGTATGCTAAAGGGAAACTGAACATATTGTTTGCTCTAAATTGGATGCTTTTCTGATATCACTCTAATTTGAATAAAATTAAATTATTAGTCCAAAAAGCTGGACAAAATATTTTGATAATTTACAATATTTTTGTACTTACGTGCTTCTTCCTTAAATCCATTTTGGTACAATACGGCTATAAATGACGTTACAGTTGCATCGTTGCTCTGTACCATCCTCCATTTCTCCAGCATGTCTATCAAAATTTCTGCTATGTCTTTTTTGTGAATCAAAATGTCCTTTTCAGAATTTACAATAAACTGCTCGTCGGCTCCTAAAGCTCTAGCTAAGGCTGGCCACTGTCTCAATATTCGGGTTGAATTTTGAGGACAAATCGCGCTGGAAACCATTTGAAAGCTACAATCTTTTACAATAACACATAAATTAGTTTTTAGAACACCACAAAAACTCGGGATTTAAGAAAGCAAATCAATGTTATCATTGGATATTTTGTTAAGTTTGGTAACATTTTCATCTTTCTTGGAAAAGCAAATCAAATTTGGCATTTGAATGGAGATTTTTAAGCCTTTTTGTTTAACTTGAGGGCTTTTGTCGTCACAGAGGAATTAAGCAAGCTCAAGAATTCATCTCGGAAAATATTAAAAAAACTCATAATTTTTCGGAAACAAGAAATACTTTGTTTTAGATACTTATTAAGAGCTTACTACTTTCGGCTTAGACCCCGAGCCAATAAAGCATGTTTGATATCATTTTTTTGTTGAGTCTTGGAATACCATTGGCCAAATATTGTTGTCACTAAGCAGTAATTTTGAAAAGCATAAAATTATAACAAATTTGTGAAATAAAATACCAGTATTGCCCACAATAAGCACATTTTTGGAACTTCCGTGCGTATTTACATTTTCTGTAGAAGACGATTCTGTTCTTTGAGTCCTCGCACTTTCAATTAAACTAGTCGTCTCTCCAGGCTGTATTTCACCACGATCTCTAATGTTACCGCACATTAGATACGAGGCAAGACTACAATTGTATAAATTATAATTAGGTCATTAAAAACAAAGTCTCAAACATTAAGAACAATAATAATATTACAGGTGTCTTTTTTTCTTGCTACAAAAATGGAATGATTACCTTCTTAACGTCATGGTAGTTTCATTGACCAAGTGGAACGAATTTCTTTAAATAAACTGTGGAACCGGGGTTTTCTATCAGAGAAATCCAAGTTAAAGATTTTAGAATGCATAGTAAACGAATCGTTATCATAAAAACAGGTTCATTACTCTAGCTCAGGAAGCCCTTAAGGTCAACAGTACATTTACAGAAGATATGATATGCAATCAATCGTAAATTGATTGCTTTTAATGAATTGATTTATCCCGTTGCTAAATTGTTATGATTTTAACTTGTAAACAATTCATTTGACAAACAAATCAAGGGTAAGCGACTCAATCTTTAATATCTTAACTTCAAAATCCTGATCATAAATCGAAGGAGATCAAGTAAGTCTACAATGAGATATGATTCAATATATAATGAAGTATCCTTCTCTGAACTAAATTAGCATATATATGGAAGACATTATGAATCGTTTTACCTTACATGGTTGTATAAATCATCAATGTTGATTGATAAGAGACTTTCAACACTTTTTTACTTTTGTTGAGATTAAATATTACATTTACTACAGGCTATATCTACATCAAACAACAGAGGAGCTAAAAGAATCACATGCCTAATAAGTGATGTAAGTGTAATAGAATCGCCTAATCTGACCAACGTTGGGTTTATTATTCACGTTACATGAGTTTTTTGTCATGTTTGGTCGCTTACACTATTAAAAATTTATGTCAAACTTATCTGCATTGTCTTTATTATCATTGTTCTGTAGCCATGTATGTCAAATTACAAATTAACTTGACAATCTATCTGATAACAGATAAATTTTCCCAAGCTATCTGCATAAACAACTAGCTATATCCAACGCATGAATTTAAAATGGAACTTGCTCATTTAAAATAAAATTTAAACAGGATATTGTGTGTAACAGGCATGTATACAGTAGCGACTGTCATATGACTCACTGCAGCTTGGCTATATTGGGTTCGGTTTGGAAGGTTTTCAGCAAACTCGGAATAATATTAGTTTATCATACGAAACCGGATATTTAAGGATTTCATAAGTTTAATTTGCAAAACTTGAAAACCAAGAATGTCCCTTGTGAAATCTACGTGAAAGTATTGTTTTCAAGTTGGTAAAGAGTATGACTCCAATAATTGAGTAGAACAAAATGTTGACAACCCTACTAACAGTATAATCTTCCATCCCAAGTAAACTAGTACAATTTCACATCGATTAGTTTTTTATCGACTGAAATTGAGGAAAAGTTGGAAAAACTTATCCAACGGCAAAACAGTCAAATGAATTAAGAGAAAGTCAAAACAGTTAAGAAAGGGATTTTATCTACATTTTTTTATACTGAGACCAATTATACAACTATAAACACAGTGTTTGATTCTCGCCTAGGGCAAGGAGACAGCAAAAAATGCAACTAATTAAAGTCATAGTTAATTCAACTATATTCTCAACTCGTAAATTGTTAAAAACTGGTCCCAGAGAGCAAAAAAGGAACGACCTGATTTAAAATACATTTCAGGTTCTATCCTTTCAAAAAGCTACAATATTATCAAGTTTTAATGTATGTATATAACCTTGAAGTTTCCACAAGTGTTGGACTCCACATATGTATAGTTAATTGGTCAGTTTCCAAAAAAAAATAAAAATTACTTTTCAATTTTGCAGGACATGAATAGAAAATCACAACTTAATTTAAAGGTGTAGATGCTAGGTTGAGAGACGAGAATAATATGAATATAATCTGGTTGGGTCTAGATAATATTTATTAATACATGTATATCCGTATCAGTTTGTGAGTTCGTTGACTTCTTATCTACTTTTACAATCTAAATCTAATCTAAAACTAAATCAAACGGAAAGATAACTTACATTTACAATCGTTTGTTATCTTTCCGTTTAATTTAATTTTGTGAACTTATTTTTGCAAGATTATCAAAAAACAGATATGACATGATAAAATATGTGTTGATAACATATTGGTTCAACAAACACGTACTTGAGTAACGAAAGCAGAAGCAGCAGAATATATAAATAATAATTGGGACCACGCAAGGCTTTATAGAGTGTGATTTTGCACTCCGATACTCATTTGCACACGTTGTCATGTGAAGATACACACCAACTTCAGATAGGCCAGAGGTGCCATAACTTACGGAATTTTCCCAAAAAGTCATTCTATTTGCCGGATAGTAGACAAGCTTTGCAATATTTAAAACTTCAGATGCATGCCAGTGGTCGAGTTCATAGCCCAGTTTGACCACGTATTCATAAAGATGATTGGCCAAGTTAATTTTTAGGTGCTTTAAGTGATAAATTGGAGGCACTTAACACAACTCAAACGATGGCTATTTGTATTTTAAAGAATTTTATATTAACCTACAGGTTCTGTTACATACATGGATTTTAACATCTCTTAGCATGTGGGAAATCAGTGTGTGTCAAATATTTGCACATTTTTATATTTAACTATTTCAACCACTATTTTATTTTCAATTCATTAAAATTTTAATGTGACAGTCCTTTATAAATGATTACACCATCTTCCGTGGTGCCTACTAACAGGTAAACAAAAAAACTTAAAATGAAGTAAAAGACTTTAAAATATAATCTTTGCTGAGCGTTCCAACTAGAACAACACATAAAATATTTATTAGCAAGTCAAAAAATGTACGAAGCCCTTCAGCAAGTAGTAGTGGACCGAGTACCCAGTAGAGAAAATGCTTACATAGTTGTGTAACCCAATTTAAAATACATTTTTTATTAACATCTTAAAACATATTGACATATTCTTGTATGCACAAATGAGCCTGTCATTTTCAAACCAACCATGATGGCTAAAGAACCAATAATATTATTACAAAAAATTACTTGCATTTATTGAACTGCAAACCTATTTTTGTAATTTGTGGATGCTTATTTTTGTCAGGAGCCCCTTAAGTAAATACACGTGTTCAAAGGCAGCATTTCAGTTGAAATCGTCAGTATTTTTCCAACGCGCAGATACTTTGAACTATTCTGAGAAAGTCAAAGCTGCTCTTTTTTTGTTTTGTATCAAAAATCTTGAAACACATATTTTTATGGAAAATACTGTCCTTCATTAATTGCGCAACGTTGAAATACCATAAAAATATGTGCCCATATTTTGCAAAACCACCGTAATCTTTAAAACGAAGACTTTGTAGCATTTTTTCTCAATAAACTTAACTAACTTCCCTTCAATTAACAAGGTTTTATCACCAAATTTAAAGAAACATTAAGAGCGCCTGATTTATATTATAGAATAGACTGAATCTTTCTCACGAACAAAATGAACTTTTATCTAGTTGGTTGGTCGCCTTATGGTCGCCTATTCACAATTCATCATTATTGTTACTACCCTTGTCTCCGGATTGATTGATTGTCTACCTGTGTGCCAATGCTGTCTCCCGATTGAAAACCCTCAATTGATTTTCATTTAGGTTATCTATCTCGGTTTCATTGGAAATCATGCAACTAAACTTGGGTTTAACTAGGGCTACGTAAATTTACTAATCCAAAGAACCGACTCGGATAAGTTTTGGGTTAGTGTACATGATCCTAGTTGATTTCATGCACTTCATTTTAACTAATTTAAAAATTTAGCTTAAAAGTTTCTAGTTCAAGTTTATTTGAGATTATTTCTCGTTCATTTCTAGTTGATTTTCTACCTCAAGTATGAAACGCCGATTGAAGTAGCTAATTAATTTTTGCAAGTTGGTTACCAAGCTATTGATGGGTAATCAGATAACTAAGCGTAATTTTAACCAAGACTACGTAAATTTCCGAATAGAACAAACCATATAGTACAAGTTTTCGGATAAAAACGAAGTGTCCATGATCCTAGTTGATTTTTCGTACTTCATTTCAAGTAATGTTTTGATATTAAGCTTGAAATTTTTTGGTTTAAGTTTATTTGAAATTAACACCTCATCATTTTAGGTTAAATTTCTACCTCAAATATGATCAGATGATTGAAAAATAAATTAATTTTGCATTTTGGTTATCTAGCTATTGATTGGAAATCCTGCACCTTCAATCATGCACCACAATCAA
>JAQFXM010006462.1:0-13217 GCA_034693345.1 Entomobrya multifasciata | reverse complement strand
AACCTTAAACAATGCTTGACGGAAAAATACTGACCTACTTCTTCATACAAACCTAACAATAGGATGAGCGTAAAAAAAGATAATTTAAATAATATTTAAAATGGACAAAATACTACAATGGAAAAGTTGAAGCACTTCAACACCAGCTTACATGCAAAAATGTTAGCATGCAAAAATGTTAGCATGCAACTGAAATTAAATGTTTTCAGTGTAGCTGCTATAATGAAATGTGAGAAGTGGGACTTTCTTATACCCTCGATGGCGATTACCAAATCGGAATTTCATGTTCCATCATTTCATAATAACATGAATCATTTCATATCATATATCATACCTCTCTCGCATGAATGAGATTCAAAGAATAAAGAACTTCGCATTAATTCCCCTCACCTCACTTTCTTCTTCTCACGAAACTTTTTTCCAGTGTGAAAATACTCTTTCTCAAGAGAAATTCTCCTTTTCATTGCTAATCGAACAATCGAAGTTTTTTTTTCATACAAGTGTAAAAGGAAACGATGATCATAATACCCACACAGTAAAAGCAGCCTTCATGTCATCATGTATTCTCTAGGCAGGGGAATATTTATGTTCTCGGGACTGGATTTTGGTGTTATACTACCAACCAACTACCAACTACAGTTACAAGAGAAAGAGGTAAAGAGGTACAACCAAGAGCAAAAGCGACAAACCTCGAAACATTGCGATGAACAAGACAAAGTTTAACTTGAAGGCAAGCCCTATTTTTTGCTGCTTTTAGTGCTCTAGCTCTTACTGCAGCTTTCATGCACCACACATGTTCACGTGATGTTTACACCGTCCTTTTCAACATTTTTTATATCACATGCTTTTGGAGAAAGTTGAAAGCTACGTTTAACGTGTATACGTTTCTCCTAGCTTTTTATGTGTACCAAAATATTTCATGCATGATTTTGTGTTTTGTGTGTTACGTGATTCAAGTTTTGGCTTCACAATGTTTTGATGTTATGTAGAGAAAAGGCCGTGAACGCATGTTCCGTACTTTTCAAACATTGCTTTCCGAGCATTGAACAGGGGTCTAGAAACACTGATTGTCATTTACTGATTGGTTACAAAACTGCTGATCGTATGTTGTTTTGGAGTGTATCTTGTGTTGTGAGTTAACTTTCACTGTCACTGCCTGTCCAGTTATCAATCATGACTCATAACGAAAGCCGGTCACTGGACTCTGAGTCCCCGACATCGACACCACCAAAACGGAAGTACTACATTCAACGGAATATTGAAGATTTGGATGATGTCCGTGAAATCGAAAGGCTAGGCAAACAGCAAAGAGCGTTGCACTTTAATCGTACAATGGGAGTATTAATGAACTGGCCAAATTGGGAGATGTATGTCAAATGAAATATTATTTATAAATATACCCAAACTGAAAGCACACTAAAATTACAATTATAAGTTCCATTCATAAAACTTGTATGTTTTTTTTGCAGTTGGCCATTTAAAATAGCTATTCCACTTATTGGAGTAACGGCTGCTGTTCCAGGTTATGTTTTGAACTCAGCGTTTAGAGGTGCATTACTATTAGGTCATTATGGAAAGCATTCTTCCTACTTTGCCACAATGGGTATCCCAGGCGCTGTTGGAGCCCTGCTTCATCATCTGGTACTTGACGGACTTTCACTTACTTTCAATTCGCATACACTACACATTTAGCTTTTATCCGTTAAAAATCCAATAACTTAATACTTAATTCTCTATTTAAATTTCTAGCTTATACAAAACGATATACTAGAACAAAAAACAAGATGTTACACCTGCGTTCAAGTGAAAAGCGCTTCTATACAACTAGCTATAGGATTCATTTATCCTGCACTACTTGCTCCATTAGTCAGCTTTCCGGTACGCTTATCAAAATCCTTAAAATATATAGGTACATTATTATCGAAAACTGAAAATCATTAAGGTTTATTATAATACGCCAGTTAAACTTTATTTTGATACTTGCAGATAGCTTCGGGGATGAAGAATTTATATTTTCCAAAGTTTCACAAGCAGCCACGCGAGGTTTTAGAATTTGCAAGGGAAGTGTTCAGTTCAATTAGAAATCGATATCTTGCAGTAGGTGCCCTTCAAATTGTAGTTGCCATGGGTATAACCCACTTCCAACAAAGTTGTTATATGAATACCCTTTACCCTGTGCTAATTGGAGAGAGAAAGGTGAGCAAACCAAAATCAGATGGAAGTAACAAGACTGAATTCGATGACAAGTAAGAAGCCTTGCCTTGGATCCATGAAAGCATTTTTTCGCATTTTACAAGGGTAGTTTTATGAGTAGTCAGTCAGAGACGTGTTAGTGAGATGATTTGCATTTGTGTAAAATCTGCGTATTAATACCTATAGATGCTACTTTAAATTAAAAAACAAGAAATCACGATGTACATTTTGATATTTATTTAATCCAATTTTTTGGACAAATCTTTCCAACAAAATGAATTTTGAAACATTCCAATTATTTATACCCACTATTTTTTTATTGTACAGAGTACATTATTATTCGCCTTTTTTTAAACTATACATTGTGTATTTCCCATTACAAAACTTAAAAACTAGGAATAATCAAAGTTTTACATTGTTACTCAAAACGTGTGTGTACTGCACTATATCGTTTAAACTATTTCGTTAAATATTTATAATAGTTGCTGACATACACCAGTCAAAGAACAAAGACATATACCAAGTATGAAAGCGTTGTTTACCTCATCATAAAACTGACAATATTATCGCATATTTTCAACAACAAAAAATAGCTCAAAAAATATGATGCAAAGGCAGGGCCAAGGCTCGTCATACATACAACAATGAAAAAGAATGAAATGTGCGTTTTAAAGGAAAAATTACAATATTCAAATTTTTAGCTGCTGAACGCTGATCTAGATACTAAGTGCACAAATAGGTAAGTACATTTTACAAAATGGGAAGATTCGATTTAATTTAGCATAATATCCAACTATGTATCAATTAGAGTGCGGATTGGAGATTACAAATTCCAATTTAAAAAGTATCTTGCTAATTGAATTCAGTTTTGAGTTGGTTTTTCATACTAAAAAGGCAGATTTTTTTGCATACTAACTATTACAGTATCGAACGTGCGCTAGCTAGGACTGGCTATATACTAAAAAGGCCATTCTAACATCAGCATAGCATAACAATTAAATTACATTTACATACTCTACATTCTTGACATTTATGAAGTACATTAACGCAACAATTTTTCGCCAAATACTAAGCTATTTTTTTATATACAAGTGTACGGGTAATGAACTACTTTTTTGTGTAGATACAATCATGATCTTAATTATGTACTGACACACTGCGAGTTTTTTAAAACATTTACACTCTCCGCCTGGGACGTTTCAGTAATGAACAGTCATTAACTTTCGAATTCCCACACAAACAAATCATGCATATCACTTAAATGTATACAGTTTTTGATGCTTGCAAAATGGTTCTTTAATTAACGTTGAATATGTACACTCAACAACGCACTGCGGTGTTTTGTTAGGCATACAATTGTAATGTAATTTGATCAGTTCAAAAATCTCTACACGCCGACCACCAAACTGCTACATTTTAGGCTATATTGATAAGATCACAGTAGGCAACTTAAATCATGGTTTTTTACATGAGAAGAATCAAGAAAACCAATTACTGGTTACGTATAGTTTTTGCTTTGCTGTGAAGTAGATTCTGAGACTGATTGATTTCTTTGTCAAAATATGACAAAAACCCTTGAGAAGGTTTGAACGTTTGGGATATCGATAGTTTAATTTATGTTGATGTTAAGATATTTTTTATTTGTATAACCAACCAATAGTTGATCTTACTTGATTCTAGAGATGTAAAGTCAATGCTACTACTGTTCATAAAAATTAATTATAAGGCATCGTGGCCTAATTTTGATGTATATGCCCAGAGAATTTTCGTTTCTTCAATCCCAGTACAAATTCCCTCCCCCCACCACCAATTCACCGCCTTCACCCAACAATTTACAATATTTTTTTTTGAAGTTTGGAAACTTTTGAAATTACAACATCAATAATCATCTTCATACTTCCGTTACCAGATTCGTTTTGGAAATTTGCCCTCTTTTAATAATATGGATGGAATATTTGAATTCTTAAAATGTGTTTTAGTTTTAGACCTTTCTATTATATTTGAATTTTGGGTCGTTGTAAACATCTTTGCTTTTGCTTGTGTTTCTTTTGAGAAAAAAATGTATTGATTTTAGTTTAACAATTTGGTTAAAGTTTTGACATGTTTATGGTTTGACGATCAACCATGGTCTGATGGTTTGTTAAAGTCATCATATCCAGATTTACGCATCCATGCACACCAGTTATTTTTAAAACTGGCATTATCGGTTGAAAAATTAAATCTAAGCAATTGAGGGCGCCTAAGCTGTACGTCGGCTAAAAGGGTCGATTTGCACCGCTGCCTTGCCACCGATTAGCGTAATCGGAATAGCTTGCTGATACTTTCTCCGACTGATAACGTGTCAACTTGATTGAAGCTCGAACTTCTGGAGTCACGTTTCCTTTAAATCCACCTTTCCGTAAAAGCGAATCAATAGTTTGTGTTTGGTTCCATCCTGTTTAAAAATTTAAAGTTTAAAATTAAAATACATGATTTTTACACATAACTACATACATACGTAAGTGAAGGATCAGAAATCAGGATGTTACACGTTACCTTGTTCAGGAGCAACTTCCGGAAGATATGTGGCAGTGCGTTTCGAGCCACGCTCGTTGTGGAACTCGATGCGAATTCCATGAACTCCGACCTGCCAATCTAAATAGTCACTCCCTTCCTCAAAATGACGCAGAATGGAGACGGAACAATGTAACTTTGAAAACTCATCTCGGTTTATTGGTGGAAAACGTGAATCTTTGAAAGCACTGCGTAAAGGAGAGACATATTTAATGCCACTTATTTATATCAAACACACGTAAAATTCAGGAATATTAGTTAAGTAGCGTAAGCTGCTTCATATATTTTGTGCCGCGTATATCCATTCAGAGGGGTTATTTATTAGTTCTTGGCACATTAGTACCTTGAACTTCGAGGAACAGGGGGTTATAATCTACGTGACTGATAGTAAATCAGGGTTTTTGGAAAGGTAAGTACGTAATTGCTCTTGTTTTTTATTAGCTTACGCTACTTCGGCAGTTCAGTTTATTGTTACTGAAAGTCTATTTACCTAGTCATGGCATATTCCCGAAGACCTGAATGAAGATTTAGCGAATTAAATGTTCCCATACACCCTCGAAGGCGATAATCTTTTCCAATTTTCCATGTGACGAACAGTGGACTATTTTCAAAACAAAAAAATCAAACATTTATTTTCATCATACGAAGACTAATTGAATATCGAAATTAAACTAATCTGAAATAGTGGCTTACAATGCATCGTTAGTAAAGTTGGGCGCCTTTGGTGGCTCCAAGTTGTGCAAATTTCCGTACAGAACGTCATAGCAAAAGAAGCACATTTCTGGGCAAGCAATCCGATCGACGTAATGATTTGAAACGATTCCATTCTTCATTGGGAGCACCATTCCATTTTGATGGGGTGTGTGGCCATTGAGATGGCTATGGCCATTAGTCAATGGTGCACTGGAGTGCCCGTTGTGTTCAGCATAACCGTTTGGGGGGTCATGACCGTTGCGGCTGCTTCCTCCATATCCGTTAGTATGTCCATGGCCGTTCATTGCAAAACCGTTGGTAGTTACGGGTTGAGAGTTGTTGAGCTTTTGTTTCTTTGTGCCGCAGCAACTTGATGCCATCAACAGTTAACCAGGTCGATTTTGTTTTATTTGTCTTTGTCTCTGAACGTTTGAGAGGGGAGTGACCAAATTTCTTCAAACAGAAATCCAGAAAATTAAAAAGTCAATTGACTGAACTTAGAATTTAGAAAACAGTTTAAAACCTTCCGTTTGTGGTTACCTCAAAAATTCGTCCTCATGAAAATAAAAAATACACTGGAAGGCTCGAAGTATACACTTAAGCTTTATATGTAGTAGTAACAGAAACTAACTGAGCATCAATTATTTGAATAATTAGACGTGCTGCTAAGTACCGAGATCAAAAATTATAACAAATGACTGAATAATCAAATCATACTATCAAAGTATTTTTGCACTGCTCATTTGAGTAGGCAAGGACAATGCACTGGTTGTCTGGTCTGGTGACCCCCAAAGAAAATGATGTTTCTCCAAGCAAATGCAAATGCACATTTAGCAAATCGGAGTGTTGTGACAATGCAAATATTCCTCGGGGAGATGAAGAAGCAGTGAAACAACAGCCACCTTCAGTGAGAGTCTTCTTCCAAAGTTGCTGAAGCGTCGGTATCAATCCACCGTACCCTTTGTGCTGCGCTGACCAAACACTACAGAATCACCAAAAAGCCAAATGATTAATATTGGAACGTTTAATGACTTCATACACAGTTTATCCGTAATGTAAATTGATGACTAAACACTAAACATACCTGCAAAACTTACGCAAACCTAGTTTGTCTGACTAAATTACAACACAAAAGGCCTCTCAAGGTTTAATCTCAATCGATCCTTCGCCTGAACTTTGGTAGTCACACAGACCAGACCAACCGTCTCCCCTTAGGTGCTAGGGATGATGGGCGCTCCTGAAATATTTAAAATCATCCATTTCAAATTACCATATTTGAGAAATTATTAAGTGAATAACCAGGAAGTGCACATGAATATCAATCACACATAAAAATAGACATATCCAAATCCACTTCATTTCAACCACTAGTTTCCCTTAAATTTGTCCCACATTCCCAAACCCTAACATTATAAATCAAGGCCATAAGGTAGAGTTATGAATATTTGTAATGCACATAAATTATATAGCCTTAATTCTATGACCTCAACACACAGTTAGTATTCAAAATACGTTTAAAATATCCTAGATTAAAGTACATGGGACATGGGCCATGGAACAAATCCACTACTCTGGTCATTAATTATAGAAGTTCATTCTATTACAAATTATGAAACTCCACCTAACAAAATTGATATTTTCCCATCAAAGATTACCTTTTTTGTGCAATCTCATGAATTCTCGGATTTCCATTAAATTTTGATACAAATGAATAAAAATTAAGTGTGGAATTTAAAAATATGTGCTTTTTTAAATCTACTTTTCCATTTACAGATATTTTTGGTTAAATTCTGAATTCTGGCCTGGTGCAGTGCAATTGCCTGGTGAGATGAGACTAAGAAAAACGGGACTATCCTTGGGAAGTGGGCTTGTTTTGTGTTGAAACTTTTGTGAGAGAAGAAGAGAAACAGAAAGTGAGATGGATACAACAGCAAAAAAAGTAATTCTTTGCTTCTCAACAAGCCAAAAGAGTAATAATATTAGCAGCATAGAGAAAAATGTACGTTACGTATGTTAGTACACCTACCTCTCATCTCTCATCAGCAGGACAGATGAAAATACAAAATACATGAGAAGACATAAGGAAAGGAAAGGGTTAGGGAACTGAACAACTAAAGAAAGGATTACACGTAATATTTTTCTAGATACATACCTGTAGTAAACTACGTACCTAAAAAAATTATAAGAGCATTCAACTTATCATCACGGCTTTACTTTTACATGTACTATGATGAACTTTTTTTGTACGCATATGTTTTGAGTCAATTGGTTCTTTGTGTTTTTTTGTTCGTGTGCAAGCCATCGTCATCATCATCATCGCCATCGTCATCACGTCATCAGGGAATGAGTAAGTTGTAAGTAGAAACCTCCAGACAATCTTGAAATTGAAGTTTAGGTCTCTGGTTTGGGGCCTTGGAGTCTTCGAGACTGTGAAATGCTTTTTTAAGGCTCATGTATGCATGTCATGAAATTGTGTTGAATCCACACACACAGAAGTAGAATTTATGGGATTTAACGTGACCTCCTGCGAGAGTCGTTCTATACAGGATATAAAACTTGGGGGAGTTGGACTTGCATATTATAGGAGTCCCCCAGAATTAAATGCAGAGAGAGATATGCTCAATTCTGTATAAAATGTGGGTGTATATATGCATGTATATTTCGTGGTATGGTATACTTATAGTTGGTTGGTGTAATCAAAAAAGAGACTGCAGTTTTCGCAGGAAATTCCTATACAGTCTACATCTAACAGCTACATTTACAGTAGTGAAGCAAACTGTACTGAAAAAATGTTTCCACTTGCTACAAACAATGAAGAATGAAACATGATGCACAACGCTAAACTACGTAACATTCATATTCATATGAAATGACTTCTGCTATGACTGCTACATACTTCATAGCTATGTACAGTATACCAACTAACCTATTCGCATTCCCGATATGATATGAGTGAGATAATGGCTAATGAGATTTAGTATAATGCACGAATGCACGCATGATTTGATTAGACAATATATAAAGCAAACGAAGCAGATAGTTATATATATTTGTCATCAGTATCAGTGTCAGGGCAATGTTCAATCTGCATTGTTGGCACTGACACTGCGCCGTAGTATATAAGCTGTATAATATGCACAAAAAAAATTAGCGTGGTCTTTGTCCTTAAATTCTGCTATTTTTTCCATTCGCATTAAAACCATGTGCTTGTGCTTAGTTTATGGTTTACTAAATATTCATTCATACATCAATGAAAGATTTGACGCAATAAAATGCTAGTTGAACTTTGATAAGTTATAAAAGTAGTACCTAGTACCTGGCCTAATATATTATGTGTAATATGCATATAAAAGCACGTGTACGCAGACTTTCATGTACATAAATTACACTTTCTATTTCCTGATTGCTTGCAAGCTACCTATGTGTCTCAAAGATCAAACTTTTGTTATGAGGAAAAATAGAAATACGAAATAAAGAATTCATAAGATCGTAGAAAAAAATGTAAAAAGACTTGTGTTGATTTGATATTATGTGATATCACTTTGTAACATGGCAACCATGAGTTTTCCTTTGATTAAAGTACACATTCCGTAAATTTTTTAAAGGAAATTATGATTTTATTGGCTTATAGTTGCATTGCGTAGCATTTCATAATTTAAATAGTTTAAAATGTCACAGACGTAAGAAGTAGCTTTATAAAGATCACAGTACTTTAGTTGGTATTGGAACACTCGATTTTTCTTAAAAAACGCAAAATAATACCTATTGCTTGAGTAAATTGAAATTGAGTACGAAATATTATCACATTTCAAACTAATTTCATTGTGAATTCAGAAGTACACTGCACTTTTAAAATAAAGGGACCCTCACAACCGGGGTCAAATGTTGCGGGAATAATATTGTAAACTCCAGACGGCACATTCTCCAGTTCCATAATAACGAATCCAGGTCTAAAAATTAAATAGGATCATTGTAGGAAAAAAATCTTTATAGTCCTTCATTTAGATAATTGCTATAAGTTTTTAGCTATACCTGAATGGACCAGACGATTTCTTAGAAAAAGCTCCCGATGCTTTTGCATCAACAACATTTGAGCACAAAACGTCGAATCCCACGTTGTACACCTTTGGACCTCTTAATTCCACTATCATTATGTGACCATTTAATGGTGACTTAAAACTTATCTGATAACACGGATTATTTTTGTAAGTGAGTGGATGATTTGCACATCCTCCTGCAGTAAGACCCTTCCATTCTCCAGTTTTTTGCATCTTGTGCTTGCATGGATTCTTGATCTCCTGAAGGCTGAATGGACACGAAGAATAGGCTCTCAAGGTGTAATGGATGGTTTTCATTTTCTCGTATTGTGACACAACTAAAGTATAACGCTGGTTCGTTGCGGTTGGGACGATTATTTTGCAAAGATAATGTGGGCTATTTATTCGTACCCCGTCAATCATTGGCGGTGGCTCATCTTCAAAGATAAATTAAATATTGTATCAAATTATAAATATTTGTGACAATTTTCATTTTTGTATGTTTAAAGAAAGCACTTACAAGGGTAATAAACTCGTTTTCCATCTGTATCATAAACTAAAAGGGATATGTATTCCTTGTTGTCTTTGAAGTCTTCAATGTCAGTAATATGTCTCGTAAGGAGACACCACACAGCTGCCGAGCCTTGTGACTTAATTTCAAGTCTGTATTGCGGATTTTCTCCTATATTATAAACGTCTTTGGCTGGACCGCATCCAGCATCCCATGTTCTATTAAATAGTAAAAATAAAAATAACACTTACATTAAGTAATCATATTAAAAGAAAAAAATGAAAGAAAAAAGATAATCTGAAGGTATATTACTTGTGAACACAATATGTGTGTCCGAAAAGGGACGGATTCCAGCTCATGTATATAACATCGAAAAAATGAATAAGCGAATCATAATCAATCCAAAACACTCCATTGTCAAACATGCTGGCAGAATTGGGGTCATATTTGAATTCTCTCTTCATTTCGTCCGTCCAGTGTATGATGTCCAGTTCGGAATAGTTTCCTTTCCAACGAACATGAGACCATGGATTTTTCAAAAGAAATAATCTCACTCCAAGTCTTTCTTGTATGTCCAAAACAGCGTCTAAAACGATCCAATAAGATATCGTATGTCCTTGGCTATTGCCGAAGAAAATTAAAAGAGAGAATATTATCACGTGAAGTTTACTTACACGCATGAGTTGCCACAAGACCTGTCCGTTCTTCCTCTTGTGTTGACATCTCTCCAGTTGCAACAGTAATGAGAACATCTCCCTTGTGTAATCTAGAATGCATCTTTTGAAAAGTTTTCTCCCTGTCAAATTCTCCATGAGCCTCCTTTGAATGCATTGACATTCTCTCTGGAATCCAGCCCGTTAATGCATGCAAGTCTATATTGCTATTTGATCCTGGGAAATCATACCCACCCATCACTTTGAGATACGCCTTTTCAAACAATGAAACCCAGAGTTCCCCTTTGTTATTTGAATAGGAACATAACAGTTCTCCATGATTTCCAACAGGTAACTGGTCATCAATAATCACCTTTCTCCATACGCCTAAAATATAATAATAAAACTTGATTTACATCTTGAATTCCTAAAAGAAAATTTGCATCGACCAATATTTCTCATGTATGCAATAGTTAACTAACCGTTTATAAGTAATTTAACAAGATATTTTCCACAAGGATTGTATACTGGAACCCCATTCCTATTTTGAGGATAGATGTGAGGAGTAATCAGCTTCTTTCCAAATCTCTTCTCATATAACGCACTGATAGAGAGAGACGCAACAACTGAACAGTCAGATACAATAGTTTGTTTGATGCTGAAACAATCAATTTTATCACACATTCGTGGATTACTCCAAATTTCATCTGGACGGCACCACCGATGAAAACTTTTCTTTTGTTTGGGAGAAAGTTGTAAAAGGCCATCTCTATCACTGAAAGGCAGTTGAAAGGCAAATTTTTCTTGCAGGTCCACCTGCATAAAGGGCATATAATCTATACGGTTAACCCGGGACGTTGACAGAAGTACTCTTTTTTCCTCATCTGTGTATCCTCCTTTTCCGGGTGCATCCATTGGTTTGGGTACGCTGTCATTAGGAACATAGTTGCCTGCGCCACCGGTACTTATGTCCAAAGTTGACGATGCTTGCATGCGAGATGACTCATGTTTTTGTGAAGTACTTGCACCGTTTGTCTTGCCATCCAAGTCCAAATCTGTTAACCCTTTTATAAGTTCGGCGCGATCAAGGGCTTGCTTCGCTAGTGTTTCTATTTGTCGAGCAATTGTTGGTTCTAGCTTGTGCTCAGATTTCTAAAAAAAGAAATTTTAGACTGTTATTATGAACTGATTATAATCTCGCAAAAATAATGATACATAAAAAAATACGAAGTTAAAATTAAACTCACAAGCTGTAAACATAGTTGAACCGCATCTGTGTACAATTTTACAGCTTCTTCAACGTTACCTGCCTCATCCTCCTCCAATGCCTGGCTTACTAGGAATTTTGCTCTTTCCAATTCTAACTCTTCATGTGGTTTCTTGGACGCACGGGCTTCCTCTTCTTGTTTATTGGTGACAACTGTTCAAAATAATAGTTAAAGATTCAAAATTTAAATGGCACTTTTTCATAAAGCTTATTAAGAAAATTTTATCAGCTTAGCAATACTCAACTCACGAGCTTCCAAATTATTAATTCTGTGCTGGTACTCTTGTATTTTCTTGTCGATATTGATAATAGCATTTTTGTAAACACCATTGTCATTCATGTTCTCATTAAGACGCCTACACAATTCTGCCCTTGTTCGTGTTAGCAAGTTAATGGATTCTCGATAAAAATACACAGCTACTTCACTATTTCCAAGTTTATCCTGTACAACTGCCCTGCTAGCCAGATCGGCTGCATCAGTCATAAAATCTTTCACCGAGATATCCGACATTTTAAAGTATCAGTTTGTGCAAGCCCTGGAAATGCTGTCTCATGAATCCCACTTTCCCCAAATCTAAAACGGAGTGAAAGCACTGAGCCAATTTTTGGCAGGCTAGCAACTAGTGACTCGAAAGCGCAGAAAAGAGCTGAAACTGACTCATGATCATGACATGTAATTCATGACAGCATGATTTGTGAGTCTATTTCACTTTCACATAACATCATTTTGTAGGTTTAAATTTTTCCCTTTTAGTTAAGAAATCACAATGCCAGTTTTTAGTTCACTGTGCTTTCCTTTGAAACATTTTACCGAAAAACTAAGGTTAAGGTCTTCAGGTGTTATCATGTTACGGAGTAAGGATGGAATAGAAGCTGAAGAATGAGTCATTAAGTGTCACATAATTTTGCAAATCAAATCCTACCTAATAGATGGATTCACTAATTGTGTACAAAGATTGAACAAAACTGACCACACGGCACAGATCAACATAAAAATGATTATGATTTCACAGAGACATGAAATTTAGGCCAGCTAAAGGCATCACGCATCACAAACAGTACTTGAATCCGGTAGAGCTAAACAAGTTGGTGTTTTTGCTTGCCAAAAAGTCATATGATTCATAATTAGTCATCCGTCATCTTCATCACTGTAAACTGGCACCTATTCAATGGCTTTGCTTTGGTGCCGTACGTATATGTGTCTGTGGTCTGTGGTACAGTAAATAGTCCACTAACTAACACAGCAAAAAAATAGTCAAATGCTGCTCTGAAAAGGTAAACAGAAAAGTAACATCATATCAATTTGAATC
>JAQFXM010006461.1:0-13218 GCA_034693345.1 Entomobrya multifasciata | reverse complement strand
TGCCACAATATCTTCGGTCCAGTTAAGAACACGAGCATCAAAAACTTTGACACGCTTGACAAACTCCAGATTCCCTTCGACTGAATCGTCTACTTTGACTTTCAGGCCCGTACAATTGTCCACATTTTTCTGTAACTCTTTACACACAAGGCGAAGATTGCGAAAGCAATCTATATCGATTTCTGATCCAATAGCATGGAAAACCTATAAGAATTAGTGTGAGTTCATAAACTGTACTTTTTCTTTTTATCATCCTTTTGAAAGTACATACTGCACATAGTAATAGATCGTTGTAGTGTACCGATAATGGTAGGTTTGTCCAGGATGAAAGAGATTCAGGATTCATGCTTCTGGCTTCTGGTCCGTCTCCAGAACCTAAAGGCTGGGGATTAGCCATTTTTCGTCTTTTTACTTTTTACAGACCGGTAGCAAATCGCAATAATTAAAACATGCACATAGACTCTTTACAAAATTGTTCATTAGTGGGATACAACAAAAAAGAGAAATTTATGTGTGATATGGTACATAAATGAAATTTAAAAATATTTGTAAGAAAGTCAATCTCTATGGAGGGCATGGCAAGCTAGTTACCTTTGTTCTTTGCCACTGCTCATCTTAAAAGTAGGGGGAAATGGAGTGAACAGGAAAAGGTCATTGAAACACACAACATTGGTAAAAAGTTATTACCCATCTCAAGTTGCCCCATTTTTGTAAGGGAGTAAAATTTTTAGATAAAAAATTAAATTACGAAAGGTTGTTAGATAAGTAATGTCAGGTTTAACAACTCCAAAAGCTTGTGAAATAAAAAATGTTATAAATGAACACACTTAAGGTTGTTTTAAATATTGCGAAAAACAAATCATTGTTTTTTATTCATTCCTCATTTTCATATAATCATGTAAATATCACGCACAGCAAAAATTATAGAATTTTTATTCTTTCACGAAGTACATTTTTAAAAACTACAGACACGTTACATGATTGACATACATAATATTATATAGTATACACAATATTATACTCTATTTCATATTTTAGTACATGCATTCACAATGCACACTGACACCACTCCATCCATGCGACAATTTTTTAGCCTTCATTCCATTAATTTAGCCTAAATTAATTGTCACCTTTTCTCTTCTATTTTCATTGACACGTAAACGCTTAGAGTATTATAATTTATACTATTTTAGGAGCTATGCAATTTGCGCAGTAGGTAGGTAGAATGATTAAGATGATGCGTTTTTTATTATAAACAAAATATTTAGTTTCCATTTTAATTTTTAAGCTGTATGAAGCTTTTCTTTCGAGAATTTTGTAGAATAGTTAGATAAATAAAATGTTTTCTTGTATTATTCGGTAAAGATTGGTTTTGAAAAAATAAACCATTAGACCATTTTTAATTGAAAAGGCATTCAATACTTGAACAAAATTTCAATGATGTGGTAAAAATTATCAGATCAGCATAGCATTCGTTCCATCAAATACATTTAGTTCTAAAATGATGCATTTAAATTTCAATAGATAAAATCGATCAGGATGTCACAATTGCAATGCGATGCAAACTCATAATTTCACATTAAATGCAACTGTCATTAAATTTTAAACTTTAATATTTTGGTAAACTTCGTACCACCGTTCGGATATCGATATCATGATTAAGTAGTAGTGCTATTTAATTTCATCTTTGTTTTTTAAGATAAAATAATGAATTGATATAATACAGCTTGCTTAGTTGTACATTTTCTAATTATGTAGATCATATATTTTTATTAATTTATTTTATTCATTGTATATCCAACAATTACTCATCAGATTGGTAAATCGAGTAGTACAGTTTACGTGAGATTCGCTTCATTCATAGAGATCTTTATCCAATTATACATTACATGACATGTAATACAGAAAAAATAATTGTAACTCAATCAACATCTTCTCATACCCACTAACCAATGACAGAGGAATTTTAATTTGCTAGCCTATTTTTAACGTTTTTTGATTGTACTACAAAATAAAATTGTCTATAGATTCATTTGAGATTACAATATCCAAAATAACAACGAGTATGAGACCAGTAGTAATGTTACAAGTAACTGTATATTGTTTACTGTAGAAAAACCATGTCATGCGTACTAGCCATTCGTCCCACAAATTCACAATTTGTTCACATACAAAATTATCTACTTCAATTCATCCATACACATCATACTTTCATTTCGCCGTAAGACACTTTCCCAAAAAATAAAAACTTTTCATCTTTTCTTCATTACATTTTTTATAATAATTCATACCGATTCCCTCTACCTCTCTGCTTGAAAAGGTATAGGTGAAAAAGTTAAAATATTTTTGTATGTAAACTTTTTTATTCTAAACATTTTGCGGAGAGACATGAAAAAGTACAAATAAATTAGAATACACTAACTAAACTAACCAATGATGGTGACAATGATTCGAGTGCGTGGGCGTAACGTGATAGACCATGATAAGTGTTGAAGGTGTTGAGGACGATCAATGAGATGAGGTTTTAAGTTTGAATAAATAATTAAAACGCCAAATTTACCAACAAAGCGAACACTATATTATTTCTACATAAATTTTTAGGTTTAGTCTATCGTTTTAGGTATGCATATAAACTTGATTAGAATTTTATACTCTTCTTAACATATATACCTTACACATAATCAGTTCTCATCAGGCAGCAAAGATTCGACCCATTACAATCAATAATATCAAAAATGAAACGTAATTTTTACTCGCGATACAAAGTTTAAATAACATCATAAAGCTTTCAGGCTGAATCTAATTTCCCCCAACTTTCTCTCTGTGAGGAATTCAATTAAACTAGTAAATAAAGTTTGAGTACAGTACAAATTCGCTTTCACAACTATTTATAAATATCTTTTATCCACCTGCTAACATTACAACTATCTAAGATAACTATTTATTGACTAAATTATACGGTTAAATATTTCTGTAAATCGCAACTTCACTTTACTGTTACGCTATATAGATTTGTTTAGCACAAACAAACGTCAAGCTATCTAACTACCTTATTTTCTGATGACACAAAAAACACTGTTGAATTACTTGATTTACTATTATATCTGACTTGACTATATAATATGTTACTGACACTAGAATAAATTCTGTTGAAATTGTAAAGCAGCAAGTGCATACCGCGTATAGTACATTTAAAGCAACCAGCGCATAAGAATTAATAAAATATTTGCTTTATAATAATGATTAGAATATGTACCTTTAATTTTTAATACAGTTTTAAAACAATCGTAAGATCACAACACTTAATACATAAACATATTTTGTGATACCGGTGCTGGTGGAATTCTTTTTAATTGTTAAGCCCAACAAAGCAAAGGAAAAGCGTGACTGTCATCTTACATATTTGAGAGCTATTAAATACATCTGTAAAATCCTAAACTGGTGTTGGCAGGCAAAATGGCATGTCTTCTATTGACTTTCTACTTTGATTTTCGTAAAACTATCTAAATAGTGCAGTGAATATTTACCATCATGATTTAAATGGGCATTGAATTACACTAGAATATGGCAACTGGTAAAATTTAAAGCAATACATGTTTGTTTCCAAATCCATTTATGTCTGTATAAATGTTATATTGCTTTATGGCAAACGGGTAACACGGGACTAGAATAAATGATCTGTCTCTCTAATAAACTCTAGTATACTTTTTTACTTTTTGCACTTAATGAAGCTGGCGTAATTTGCAAAAAGAATTACTTTTTAAAATCTGATAACTTTTAGTTTCATATTTTTCAAATGTTTTAAAACAAGTTATTGTATAAGAGACTCTAGCTGTATTAATATTTTCATATTTCATTTCTCCGTGTTTTCTCAGCGTAGCTTTGCATAGGTTTGAAAGTGTTTTTTGTGTACTTTACACTTTTGCATAGCATGTTATAGTAATAATTTCAGATAAGATTAGTACTTTGCGATTTTGCAGTAATATTCGCATTTCGCATGGCATGTTCTTTGCGCATTATTATTACACCAGCAGAATTTAGATTTTAGAAGATTTTAGATTTCGTAAGATTTTTAATTATATAATTTTTACAAACTTCAGCATTATATATATGTTTAGGATGTATGTAATATATATTTTTACTCTTTTTTTGTTTGTAAGTCATGTACAATAAATATGGTCACTTGTCACAAACGTGATGCATAGCCTTTGCGTGTTTTATTTATTTTTTATCGTTTGTTGCTCGCTGTAGACGGTCTAACATTTCCCAAATGCGTTGTAATGTTAGCTCTCGTTGGGGAATTAATTGGTCTGGGGATCTTGCTTCCAGCTAGACTTGGCCCTGTCATATTAGAGGTGTTGGAAGAGGACGTATGTGACTGTCCCGGACTAGTCGTCCCTTTTCTAGATTCATCACTGGAAAGCAGTTCCCACTGCATTTGCAACCGTCGGAATCTTTCAGAGTCTTTGTTAGAGTCAGGACTTCCTCCTTTGAAACCACCTCCTGCTGCAACATTGGTTAGATGACTGCCATCAAAGGATTTCGGCCTTTGAGCTTTCGTTGGTTCTGACATTCCCTTTTCTCGCCCGTCATCATCCACACTTCCTGCAGAGCCGTGGTGGGGGTTATGCCCAGAATTGTGATGTGGAATTTGATGATCACCGGAGCCACCTGCGCCTCCTCCTCCAGCTCTGGAGTAATTAACGAGCTTCGGCTTTGAAGGGAATCTCGAGAGTAGTCTGGTATTGAGTGTTGAAGTTGGACCAGCTGCTCCTCCACCAGGATGATGATGATTAGTCCTGTCTTGATTAATGTTCTGTGCAGTCTTTGATTTGGGAATGGTACTTGGGGCTGTCCTTGTCGCCTTTGGTCGCTCATCTGAGAATGATCTCTTCATTTGGGATTTCTTCAACTGATTTGCATGATACTTGGAGTTCTTTGATTGTGTTTTTACTGGTCGTGCGTCCGCACTAGTGGATTTCCTTGGTGTACTTCCAGCAGAGGCACCAGGGGTACCAGCGGTTGCATTGTAACGACTAGAACCTTTCACCGAGTTTTTCCTTGAAACGGGGAGAGAGGCTGGGAGGGATTTTGTAGGGGTCACTGGGTTCATGCTCTGATGGAGAAGCTTCGTTTCATGGAAAATATCGAGTTGGAATGAGGGGAATGGGGCTTTGGAAAGGAGATGCATGTTGACTAGCATTTGATCATAGAGGAATCGTGTGGTCGTGTTGCATAAATACATGAAAGCGTCCGGTTCATAATGAGTGCGAAGCAGACGCTCCTTTGTCCGCAGGAATGTTAACCAGGAACCCAGATTGCGAAGGCTGCATGGGAAAAAATTACACAAACACAATGCTTAAATAGTTCTTTAATTTATGAGATTTGGATGAAATATGTATGCAAGTATTTATTTTCAGTTGACTTACTTGAGCAAGCCACAAACAAAAGCGTTGAATTTCATAGGTCCTTCCGCCAACAATTCTTCACTGTTTATTCTGAGCACGAGCTCGTTGAGTGACTGTGCCGTTGGGCCTGTGTATTTGGGTAAACATGAAAGGGAAATAATAATAATAAATGTTGAATGATGGAATATATTTTGCAAACAAAGAGAAAGCAGACAAATAACAAACACAAGATAAACATTGTTTTCAAAGACTTCCTTAATAACTTTCTCTTTTGTCTGCAATTTTTCTTTTGACATTCTTTCACTTTCTTTTGCTGGGTACAAGGTACACAGAACAAAACTTACCATATTGAATAGAGGCCTCGACTACTCGCCAAACTGTGTTAGGAACCCGGCCAAAAATAGTTTCCAAGAAGGGACAAAGACCATCGCTGAGAAGAGAGTACAAAGCTGGGCACAAACTGTCCAGCACAACTTTTCCTGCTGGTGTTTGAGACATGATGCTTTGGTAAAGGCTTTTGTGTGGAGATGCGAGGATTCCTGTGGAAGCCGTTTCACTTGTCGGTGTCAAACGAGTCTTGTTGTCAGCTCCACCTCCACCGGAGGATGCTGCAGAATTTGGACCAGCTCCCATACTCCCGCTACTGCCAGTTACATGTTTAACGGCTTGTGTTGTCTCCCACACTGATTGGATTTGATTGACTGAACCAGCCACGGCGTCAGTCAGACCTAAATACATACAATTACAGGGTTACATTTTAGTACATGGTTAAGACTTGCACCTAAATGTTGCACAAAATTAAAAATGACTTACTCTGTTTCTGAATCATGTCAACCTGTGCCTTCTGAGAACTAGATCCTCCTTTGCTGACCCCACCACCTGGACACATTGGTGCCACATGGGCAATTATTCGGGCTGCAGCTGCTGCCCCACCATCATCAAAAAACCCATGATTCCTCAACTGGAAATGATTGTCAAAGTCGACAAATGACGTTTGCTTTGGTGTATTTGTGGGTACACGTTTATGGTGATGTTGGGGATAATTGCTACCGCTTGTCGTAGTTGACTCCTCCGACGAGGAGATCCCACCCAGAAAACTTGGAATGTTATTTTCACCAGAGAAGTTATTATGTTGACTTTCCTCAATAGTATCTTCACACTGCTGATGATGATGACGATGAGAATATTGATGATTAACTGATTGCTCACCAGAAACGTGAGAATGACTACAGCTACCTCCATTACCACCACCACCCCCTCCACTAGTCGCCGTCAATGCCAGACTTTCTAATTGTTCCAAATTCTTTGCAATTTCCGAAGTAATCTCCGCCACCTCTGGAAGTGTCTCTTGAAGCGAAAACCTTTTGAACTTTTCAGCCAATCCATTACGATTTCTGTTGGTGGTCATTCCCAATTGTTGTTGTTGTAAGAGCTGCTGTTGCTGACCCAAGAATCCTGCTGCGTCATTCATACTATATCTTTTAGTAGGATGAGCCCTGCCGCCAGCACCATTTATCCTTCTCCTCAAAATTACTGGACTTTCTCCTGCACCCGCCATCGCTGCAGCTGCTGCACTACTACCACCCATTACGGTTTCCCCAACATTAGTACTCGTTCTGACATTATTATTAGCCGCATTAGTACTACATGAAGTACCACCAGCACCCGCATTCAACTGACTACAACTTTCATCTTTAATATCCGCCGTTTCCTTTTCAGAATCATCCCTTTGCTCTCGTTTCTCTGGTGGTTTGATTTCTGCTAGAATAGCTTGGTATTCTTTGGGTAGTAAAAAATTTAGGGATGGCCAATCCTTTACGTGACTCAAATCTCGACATCGTAACTCTTCAATGTCATTACAGGAAAGGGGCCGTCGTCCCCTTGGAATATTACTGCATGGAGAAGATCCACCGCCACCACCATGATGAGCTCCCATACCACCTAGCCCATTACTACTAGGACACTGCATAGAGGTCTGCGTTCTATGCATACCTTTCCCCGATGAGGTTTTATACCTTTGGGGCATTAATATTACTGGATTTTTAGGTCGATGCTGTTCCAAAAATCTCAAATCTGGTAGAGTATAGCTTGGATAGCAAATGTAAACTGGTGGGGGCTGTTGCTGCTGGTGTTCGCTTTGATAATGACTTGGTGTTTGACTTACTTGACTACTACAAGTACTCGCATTCCTTAGCACTGTTGGAGGAGCGCTCTCGTTAATTGTGTCATTTGGATTGTTTGAGTATAACGGTCTGTGATTCTGATGATGGGATGGCGGCGGGGTGACTAGAGTGATCGACGTTTGAATTTCAATGCTTCTCAGTTTCCGCACGGCATCCGCTAACTGTTGAGTTGTGGTTTGCTGGGTTGTTGAGGACGAGCTACTATTTGATGAGGAATGAAGATGTTGATGATGCTTACGAGATCTGCCGTATTTACTGTAATGATGAGGATGATGGGTTGGGTGATGATAGTGTGTGGGAGTTGTTGGAGGAATAGGATTCCTATTGTTATTCCACGACTCCTCCAATATTTGTGGGGTATTGTGGCGCCCAGATGATAAACTGGAGCCGGCTGAACCAGATGTCATCATCATAGCCATTGAAGGATTGTTATTGTTATTACTACTATTGTTATTGGCGTTATTTAACAGAGAGCCTGAATCTGTCATGCTACTGCCAGACCCCAATTGCTGTCTATTATTATGCCGTTGAGCCACATGCCTCTGGTAAATTTGTGCGAGCTGCACAGTTTGAACATTTTGAATGTCAAAAAGTTTTATGGCCGCTGCTGGATTTGTCCTTAAAAGTCCCAAATTATTTGCTTGGATCATACACATCATTGCCGCTGTATTGTTATTTCTTGGCGGGTGAGGACAGCTTTGTGTCATCAAAGAGCGTCTGGTCGTGGTAGTACTTGTACTCCAACTATTTGTGCGACTTGTTTGAGAGCTGTTGTTATTGGGAGTACCTGTTCCAGTATTTACTCCTCCTGTACTGGACTCATTGCTCCCATTGTTGTTGTCCACACTGCCTCTTGGGCTGCCTGTGGAATTGTTCGAGGTTACTTGTCTCCAGTTTGTCATCATTCCTGCGTCATTTTCTGTCATATCCACAGAGCCCGGAGAGCTTACTGCATCTCCGGCTGCGGTTTTGTAGGTACTGGAAGTACTTGACTCTTCCATCCCCTGGAATGCTATTGTGTAGTTGTTCCGATTTGTCATACATGTTGCTAGTATTTCCCCAGCTCGGGTGTCCAAAGAGTCTGTACTAAATGTGGAGAGGGGAAGCGCCTCTTGATTTTCGTTCATCGGAGAAAATAAATTCTCCGATTTGCAAATGGACATGTCCATTGACTGGGCATTTTGATCGTCCTCCTATGGAAAAAAGAAAAAAATTGGGATGTAACCCAAATATTTTATTAAAATACCATTCCACATTGGCCATATTTTTTAGAGCACACCAAAGTATTTTTTAATAATGTCTGTACGCATTTCCAATGGCATGCATTTTCAAAACGAAATATTTATTTGCCATTTTTCACATATTTATGGACAACATTAGATTTTATGATTCATAAATTTATTAATATTTTTTGGTTGTGTACCACAGAATGCGAATTGGGAGTCATCGAGTCTTCAAATTCAAGATGCTGTAAGATGGAGCCTGTTATGCTTGCAATAGTTTCCCCTTGCTGCACCCCCACAGATAAATTATTTTTTAAATGCAAAAAATGCACAGAAAAATGAAAATATACAAAAAAAATGACAGTGATGAGATGAGACCGAGAGGATGGTGATGTGATGTGAATCAGGAAGCAGTTGACAAAGAGATGAAGATGATGTATTTAACGATGTGTTAGTTTTGTTGTACATCAGCAGCAGAGAGAGAGGAAAAAGCAGCAGGAAAAAACAGACAAGACAAGAAAAAAAATTCCATAAGAATTGCACAATAGTTTAACATTTCCTTATACGCAGCAGTAATGTTGAAATGCGTTTAATAAAATTAGAGTGCATCATCAAAAATTCTGATTTTTTTCAGCTGGAAAACCACCTGCCATTTACTTCACGTCTAATAAATTGGCTGTGTAAAAAAGTACAAAGTCTGTGTTTATTTCAACATTCACCACAACGCAAATCCGCATTAGGTTTTTTGACGATGACAGGATGACTTGACATGACATGTTATTATTTAAGCAACCATGTTCCTTTTTGATGCAAAAAAGGAAAAGCGCAATGGAAATACACATTTCCATCATCGTCACTCGTCCCCAGAAACCGAAATTTATTAGATTAACTGGCGTAATCCTATTATCATCATAATCTTTATGAAAATTTGTAGGTATTTTTAGAGAGAAGCTTAGCCTAGGCTTAAAGTATTAACGTAAAAAGGAAACCACAAATGCCTCGTCAAGTCATTTGATTATATAAAGGCGTCAGTTAAACAAGTGAAAAATGTGGTTTGGTTGTGGTTAGTGTTTCATATTTACAAACCCATCATGTCATCACCATTTTATGATTCATGTCTTCTTTAAACTTTGCACTTTAATGCTTACGACGAAGTTTGCTTTTTGTTATGCAAACAAACAAAGTAGATAGGAAGGAAGCATGCTTTTGGGAGGAGATGAAAAATAAATAGTAGGTTACGTGAGTTTCTTTTTTGTTTACTTACTTGAAGGTCGGAAGCACAAAGCGGCGGAAGTCTTAGCAGAATATCTTCAGAGTGAAAATCTTCAATGTCGATCTGAGCCATGGTAGCATCAAAGTCTGCATGACTGCCATGATGATGACCAGCCTCCCCGAGGAGGCTCACGGGATATTCTGGAACTCCAACTACGGCTTCTCCACAGCCTACAGTGGCACCGTCAGTTTCAAAGCTGAAAACATAAAATAAATTTCTTTTAAAAAAATTTTGCCATTAATTAGCGAAATTTTACACTAGAATTATAAGTCAATTACTGATAGCTAAATTAACGTTTTTTTGTCTGAGAAAACCAGTTTACAAGGTTATAAGACACATCTCTACTCGTCCTCATGCCAAGCAAAGTAATCTTCTTAAAAATATCTTGGGTCTTAAGGCTTCCAACTTTTTATCCCGCACAAATTTTCACTTTCCGCTTTGAAATGGCCTTTTCTCCCTTCATTTATCACTTTTTTATCACCTTCCGGAAATTAAAGGTATGCATGTATGGCGCATGTATGTACACGGGGACAGCACAAACGCTTCCTGCGCCCAACTTTTAAGACATTTTTAAGTCGTATTATTTCATGCACGTAATTTCCGCTTAAGAACACATTCGCCACATCACTACCACACACACGACGACTTTTAAATATGTTCACAATTTAGCAGAATAATTAAATATACTGTGCTCTCTGCTCTCGTATCCACTTTCACATGCATGGCATACACATTGCCCTTTTAAAAATCCTTGCCTAACATATTTAATTGAAAAATATCTCGTTTCCTTCCAACAAACCAATTTAAATACTTTCACAAACTTTTCAGTGGTATAGTTTGGAAGTTGGAAACCAACTTCAAATCCAGAAACAACATGTGACAGCACATGTAATTGGAGCAGTAGTTAGAAATAATAAATTTGAAAAATTCCCTACTTTTCACTTTTTATCTTAGAGTTTCAAAAAAACTATTTTGTAAAAAACAGAACTTTTTTCTCTGCTTTCTTTCTTCCACTTTCTCTACTTGAATTTTTCACCATTTCTCGCACTAGAAACTATGCAAAAACTTGATTCACAAGAGAGAAAAACATCTCTAGAGTTAGAAAAAAATACTTGAAAAGTTGTTGTTTTCCTCCGTGTTTGAATGGAAAACAAGAGAAAAATATGCCAAACCGTTTGTCTTCACACATTTATCATTCTCCTTCCAAACACAAATTCCTACACATTCATATATCTCTATAAAGAATACTCCAAAATAAAATCAACCACTTACTTTTTTATTCAATTCACAATTTTCTCTCTCTTTGTTAAATAGATACTCTGGGAATTACTATTTATGGAAATCAACCATTCTTGTTTTTCTTCCTCTATCTCCTCTCTCCCAAAAGAACAATCCATTAGTAAAAGTGCTACATATCATATCATGCCAAAACGCAAAATCGTGATTTCAGTTCAGATCACCACCGAAAAAATTGAAATAGAATTTGCAAAAAGAGAACAAAACGGACACAGGCACGGCCGCACATCACACACGCGGAAAAATAATAATATCTATTCCGTGCCTTCGAGTCGAGTGGGATAAGAGATCAAAGCAGATCACCACCCGCAAGGAAGTTCATGTGTGAAACAAAGATAGAAAGCTGGAATCCAAATCCAATATTTTTTTTACTTTCCAACAATCCAATTCTCAAAAAACTCACCAAAGAGAAGGGAGACAACCAAAGCTCACTCAATAATCTGCTCTGCCACCACCACACCAACTAAACTGAACTCTCTCTCTCTCTCTTCAGCTTTCGCTGTTGAGTAGAAAGAGCATAACAGAAAGTTTTTTTACTGCCTCTTCTTTCAGTCTGCATGGCTCATCGTCATCATATCCAATCCACTATCCACTACTACCACACTACTGCCAAACGTGAAGGAATTCTACTGCTGGAATTTCGGATGAGATGCTCTTTAACTCTGACATTTGTGCAGCGGCAGTTCTCCATGATAATGATGACGGTGACTAAGCATCATGCCAAAGCTTTGCGTTAAACGTACTTGGAACTTTCACTGTGAAAAATAGGTAGAAAACAAGTATCCAATATCTTTCCCGTTCCAAAACCTACTCAACTCATCTAATATCACCACTACCTTTCCAATTGAAAGTATAACTATTATTCCATGTTCCATGTGTGTAAAAGGTTTTCGCTGGCGGGGAATGATAAACTGGATAACTGATTCCATGCGAAACCTTCTTTCTGAATGATACTCTTTTTTACTATTAAACTATACAACAAGCGTGTTGCAATAAAAACACCGGGATATATGTTCATTCAGAGTCACATCGAAAAACGATAGTCAGTTCAACAGCGAGACTGACAATGAGAGCAAGAGTTTCAATCTAGAATCTATGTGTTTACCAGGGAAGAAGCTCAGGAAGGAGAAGAGGGAGTTGGATAAATAAGATGGATGATATTTTGGTGAGTGTGTATGTTTGGCTACTTCTCTGGCTGTGGCTCTTCTGGTGCTATATGGTTTATGCATGTGTTCTGTTGTGATGTAAGAACGTGAGTGAATGAGACTAATAGCGATGTAGTGAGCAGGTTGGTTTTGAGCTGAGCAAAAGTCTTTTTGAAGAATCTATCCCTCTATAGCTTGTGTGTATTTTTGCCATCAACAGAGGAAAAAAAGAAAGATGCTTATTCTCCTCGCCACACTACTCTCCTGTGAGTCATCCTTTTCTGAAATGGCTCATCCTTCTCCTCATCCTTCTTGCCTGAATGCAATGCAAAGAAGTAGCCCAAGAGTTTTGGCTGTCCTTTCATTATTTTTGTTACACACAATTTTCGTGAAAACTGCTACTCACATTTTTCTCGCATAAACAGTCTACCATGAAGAGTAGCAATAGAAGAAGAAGAGAAATAAGAAGTAGAAGAACACCCAAAAAATAAAAGAAAGCTATGGTTTATTTGCTGGGATGTTGGGATTGTGAAACAGCGACATTATTCACCTAACAAAGCTTATTAGATACTCGATGAGAGTATCTATTGGTTTTGGTGTGGTTGACTGTATCCCGTCCGTCCGTCCGGCCGTCGCCCCGATATCTCGGAAACGGCTGGGAATTTTTGAATTCTGTTTTTTGGAATCGAG
>JAQFXM010006460.1:0-13218 GCA_034693345.1 Entomobrya multifasciata | reverse complement strand
CACAGTTCCGGTGTGCATCGAACCAGACCAAATATTGGGAAAAGTGCTAATCCCAAATTCCAAGCTGCTAGAGGTCTTCGTAAATCAAATGCTTTTCTGTTTTTCATTAATTCTTGGCCAAGGTAAATGAGTACAACGTACACAGCAAAAATGTAAAAGCTGATGGTCCAGTTCTTTTCCATCCAATCTATACACTTGGCTGCATTGATCTTTTCGAACCAATAAGGCTCAAATAGTGGAGGTTGTGCGAAAGGCCAGATTAAGGGTCCTGCCGTTTCATTTTGTTGCTTGATTTCTGTGATTACTTCCATGGTAACCTGTAATCAAAAATACGTAACAGATTTCTCCTGTTTTAACTGAAATACACAATTCGCTAAATTTATACCTATTTTTTGAGAATGAGATCCGTTCCATGCAAAGCTTTCTAGGTGACTGATTATTGGTCATTGCTTGTCTTTAAATTGTGTTTACTGATTTTACTATTTTCACCTTTCGAGAATATTGTTGAGAGTGTGTAACATTTCACAACTTAAATTTATGTAGCAAGACAGGTTAACGGGTTAAAATAAAATATTGAAGGTTTTTAATAGTATGGAATGTAGTTTAGTGTTGGCGTAAAGGAAAATTTAAGACAAAAACAAAGCATTTTTTCAGTTCTGGTTTCTTCTGTGTGAGAATCTGTCTGTCTGTGAAACACTTATGTAATTAGCAATTGATTTACATTTACAAAGGTGGCAAATATTTAGGAAATTGGGCTAATTTAGCTAATTATTTGTTGCATAGGTTACTTATTAGCTTAATTAGTTCATTCGATAAGCAATCTTTTGAAAATTAATGTTTACCCAGAAAATGTTTGAAAGTTTTTTTAATAATTTTACTAACTTGTTTATAATGTGATAATCGTCAGAGCATCAGACATTTTTATGGTGTATCATAAACGAAACATGTAGGCAATTGTCATAAACTTAAGTCGAAATTGAAAAACTAACCCTCAATTTTATGATACATGATTATATTATTAAGTACTAGATTACAATTTTGAAAAACCAATACATCAATCGTTTGGTTGAATGATCACCTTGGGTGGTCTTCATACGCTGCTATATGTTAAATTAAAAGGGAAACTTCACACGTGTGAGTTATGATGTGGCTGCATAAAACAAGCATTTTTACCTTTTTTAATTTTAATTTAAACATCTGCTATAAGGAAAAAATCATTTAAGACAGGTAGTTGGAATTTGAATTGTTTTTAAAACAATTCGGTGTCAATGAAATATTACGATATTCCCGTTCACAAAATACACAAAATATTGTATTTTAAGTGTGTAACAAGTTTAATTTCTTCCTTCATATCGGTATTTCCTTCGAATTGGAACTTTACAAACTTGAGATTTTTCCTTTGCGATATGGTATTTTCTAGAAATTCAACAATATTCACACGATGTTAGAAAACTCTTGAAATCGCAGTGTTTATGGGGTAAAACTACATCCTGGTGGTGATAACTAACGGGTCATATTTAAAAAGCTCAAAATACAGTCATAATCATTTCCAGCACTTTCCAGAATTCAGAAAATTATTATGTTAATGCAGAATGTTTCAATGCATATAATTAGTCTGTAAATATATATTATTTTTCAATTTCTTGACAAATAGGCAGATAATATGCATGATATGAATACGTTGCGCTTTCTCTACCGAAGATGATCCTTTGTCAAAAACATTCCGTACAGCACGAAATATGAAAATACTTAAACTTCAGACAAAAACTATAATCATGGTTTTAATTTTACACGTTATTTGTTTAAGTCGAGATTTTACGAAGTTTGGATAAAATTGGATTTTTACATACATACATACGTACGATTGGAGTCAATAAAATTTTTGAAAGCTTATTAAAAATTTAATTTTTATGTGTCCGATAATGAGTTGTTTCAAATTAGTAAAAGATTTACATTATTTCAAAAAATCACAAAATGATATGGTTGTGAATGAGTAATGTCCTAAAATTGAAAAAAGCGTAATATCCCAGAAATTACTTACTGTGTAAATAAAGGTGACGCATATGCTATTTAGTGTTGTTGTTCCAGAACTTATTTAATTTGACCACAATAGCTCATAGTATATTTTTATATCATAAATAAGCTATGAAAAGCCTTTTCGTTTGTTTTTGTTAGACTTAAAAGAAGAAGGCTAAAGTAATGAGTACAAATAAGCTTTCTTCAATCAAATTCTCTGCGGGTAGTCTGTATTTCAATCATCTTAAAAGGTGAGCTTATATTTTTTCAGTTCTCGTTTGCAAAAAAGACACTAAATTATTATTTCATGTCATACTGTATTTTTTGCAAATGCTTCCGATTTCAAAGGTATGTCTTGGACTTGCTTTTGTGCTTTGTTGTTTGCTTTTTTGACATCATGACTCTAAGAAAATGCTTGTTTAAGCTGTCTTTCGATAATTTGGGTCTAATATTTCGGGCAGGGTTAACCAACTGGAGCAGTATTTAGTATTTTTAACATGGTAAGTATATGATAGTACTACCATAAACAAAATCTATTATTAAGGAAATATAAATACATGTAGAAATAGAACGTTTTGTTGCAATGCGGAATGAAGCTGAGAATTTTTTTCAAATTATTCAGTTTCGTATTTAAGACGACTTTTACTTCCCACACATACAAAATGTGTATCAATGCTATAATACGAATTGGTAATAGTTAATGGAAAAAAGAACTTTCACACTTAATTTTTCCAAGCAGTTTAACGTCATGTTACGTCTACGTTATGTATGTAATGGATTTTCAAAACAATTCCAAAACAAATTTCAATGTCCATGTCATCTTATTGCGTTTCTAGGCCTAAAAGACATAGATATAATATATAATTAAAAGCGATTCTTTAATATATGTATATAATTCCTGTATATCTGAATGACCTCAAGACGTTTCACAGTATAAACTAATAAAATACAACAAATTGTATGCCGTTACACTCCTATCATAAAAATGTTATTTCCTATACTATCAGCTCTTAACCGTCAAGCTAAATCATACATAGATATTAACTGTACGTACACAAAAATGATACTGCTGTCCTAAAATTCTTAATTTGCATAACATGATTTGAAAGTTGCCAACGATGACAAAGATAGCGAGAAATCAAGGGAAAAGACCAAGTTGAGCGAAAACGAAGGAAAACGATGAATGTACTTGAACCGCCTTATATTCATTAATTTCAAAGGGCAAGAAATAATAATAGGGAATGTTTCCTTGAGACTAATTTTTCGATTCATTTGGTAAATAAATTCTAAAATTGGTTTAAATTAATTTCATAATCAAATCAAGTAGCAAACAAAACTTTGCTATTGAATACTAAAATCATCTTAATATTTGTCATAATCTATTAAAATTGGTATTCATTATCTTCCTTCGGTTACTATAAAAGGATTTGAATGTTTTCGTTAAAAATGGTATATGCTTTTTTATATTGCGCATTTGTTTTGTGTTCTCATACTTTAATATTGATATCTAGAACCATAAGAACCAATTTTGATGAACATCAAATAGCATATCCATTTCGACTAAATACCGTTACATTAACTAAGACATGTTGCATACTTTTTGTGGTAGTTCTTAGATACATGGAAACTAACCCTTGCAGGTGACAAAATAAGATGTTAGCGCAAAAATGTACTGAAATTCAACCTGGATATATAATGTAGGGTGGACAACATTTTCAAATCATACGGAAATTTTAATGTTCAAATTGTCGTTGCTGAATATGAAACGAATTTCTTAACCAAAGACATTAGTTCTCAAGTAAAAATGGATAGTAGTTTCCGTTACATGTACTTCATAAAACGCATCAGTATATAAAATGCATGTCCTATTTTAACTTACATTTGGTCAATTTAATAGTAGTTATTTTTCATAAGTGCTTATACAGTGTTAAGTTGAGTCTGACATTATACCTGTAAATTAGTTTGTCTTTTGCTGCTTTCTTCTATCGATAAAGTAAGAGTGAAAGGGGTGAAACTCAATTGTCCTACTAATATGCGAATAATCCCTTGCATTGCTACATTATCAACTTGATGTGTAATGTATACCATTAACTGAACTAGAGTTCTATTCCATATTTAAACCAATGAGCTCATGTCTAAGTAAAATACATACTCAATACTAAATCATTTTTAAATAATAATCGAATCAGAAAAGTACGTGGAATTCCAAGTGGCAAAAGTACTCAATGTTTCATTCCTATTTTATCCGTTTTGCTTTGCACTTATTTCTTTAAAAAAATTAAATCTTTGGTGCTTTTAAAATAATATAGTTGCGTTTTCCAGAGAAACAAAAAGCTACTAATTTAAAACTTTTTTTCTGATTTAAGTAAACTAGTTATTAACTATAATAGGTATAGTTACTCTAAATAAAATAACCTTTTAACTTTTTAAAATGCCTGTTCGTCAACAAATAGCCCCTGCATCTCCCAAAAGTACTTCTAGCAGTGAAAATTCAAATAAAAATATAATAAATAGCTTTCGATTAAGACCTTTTGGAGCTGGGGCTAAAAGAATTACACTGGTTGAAGACGACAGTTTGAGCTCTTACTCATTGCCAGATGAGACATCCAATAAAGGAAGGCGTCAATCAGGTGAAATTTATTTTTTAATTGTAACAAAATAGGTTTAGCATTATATTTTAAATGTTGTTTGATAAATTCGGTTTTCTGTTTTGTAAAATCTGCATTTTGTTTGATAGGAGAGAAAGCAACTAGTGGGGCAAATCTAGACTTCCATCAAGATGAGTCTGAAGTTAATGGACCAGATAAGTCCATTGATTCAAATAAAATTCAAGCCCAAGAAATCGTTATCTCTATCGATAACAAAGGTACCGGATCCCATCAGGAACTTACGTATATTCAGGCCTACATGAAGTTTTTGTACTGGACATGTGTGTGCCCTTTTGATCCAATGAAAAGCGAAGACTCTGGCGCTAAGACAACCATATTGGGCGGGATGCTGAACTGTTTTCAGAAGGTTAGCATTATAATATTTCTTGTAATATGTTAAAATATGTTTTGCGATTTTTCATGATGCCCCGCGATAACATTTTTTTTCTTTTCAAGATTAATGAAATTTAAGTTTTCACTATACATATAAAGCCGATCATTTGATCGAAAATACAGCACAAAGTATTCTAGTAAATGTTATTACATATATACGAAAAATTTCCATCGTGGCATATAATAATTTGATACTAAAGTCGGGTATTCCAATAACTACAAAAAATTAGGGTAATACCTGGGTTTCACATTTTTTATGCATGCATACATTTAATACTTGGGTAAACCGCTTTAACAAGGCTTTAACAAAAATTAGAATTCTGTAGTTTTTAGTTGTGAAATTATGCCAGGTAGGTGTTTAGTCCATATGCTTACGTAATACTTGTATCAAATAATTTCTGATGGGTAGTACATAAGGTAAGTAAGAACTTCTCAATGTTTGGAAACTTAGCGTACACTTACTTCACCCCTTCTGAATTTATTTCAATGAAAAGATGAAGATAATAGTATAGCTGCTTGCATAAAATTGCGAAACGTGGGTGAGAAGTAACAGGTAATGCTAAAGTTTTTAAAATTTCGTTAGTTGTTTTTAGCTTGAAATGGTAGATGAAAATAGTGACACTATTTTTCACCAGCATATTCAGCAGTATGTTCGCATAAGTATAGTTCATTTTACGGCTGTCGTTGTGCCAGGCATTTATTGTTTATTAAATGGAGTACGCTTGTGACAGTAGTTAGCGAAGCAGCGCTTATATAGTCCTTTCTCTTATCAAGCACTGTAAGCTGAACCAAGTTAACCTATAGGAAGCATACAATGCTTTAAAGCTGAAGGCATGAATAGGTAACGATAAACATAGAATTGAACACATGCATGCATCCATAAAGCGTATGGTTGAGAACACCTATATACTTTATAGATATAATGTCAATTGTTTCATTGCTTTTCTAATTAATAATTCATTACAGATTTGCTTTGCTATCATTATCATGTTATCCACAATCCTGTCACTTTTGGAGTTCAAGTACTCTCTACTTGATAACTTCTCTGAGGGAAATTTGGAATCGTTTATAAACATGTTGTATTTCATCTTGCTCGTAGTAAGCAAAATTTACTACGCATATTTCCTTCTTCGGCAACAATGGAAATTTTTCAGAATGTTCAAGAGTTGGGAATTGGTGCATGAATTCAAAATCCGAAATTCGTCTCAAAACAAAATGCCTAACTCATCAATGAAGTACACAATGGTCCTCGGAACTATTTCAATTGCTGTGTGTGTTCTCCACATCATTTGGGATTGTGGATTCATCGACTGGACGCCTGAGAAAACTCTTCAGTTTCACTTCGAAGAAATTGCAGAGGATTTATTCGTTTGGAGATTGGATGAGTATGAAAATGGGACGTTCGTAGAAACATTTGTGGAAGAAAATGGAAACGGTCTTACTGCAACAAAAATGTTTCTTGGAGGTTTACGAATGATTGTAGTCCTCTGCAGCTTTCTTCATAACGATGCCTTGACAAATATGATGTTGACCAATGCGGAAACAATAAATCGAGAAATGAGAGTCCTGGAAATAAATATTAACACGCCGGATAGTGACACTGAAAATATTTCCTTGCTTGAATTTCTCAAGGAAAATGGAGATTGGGCTCATTTCAAACTTCTCAAGCAAGCCATAAATGATGACAACGACGCATTCGAATCTTTGTTGAAATACAAACATGCTAATAATCTCATGCTTTTTGTGTATTTTGCACTGAATGTATTCGATGGAGATTTCTCTCTGACACACGCTATCCGCTTGATATACAACATTATCAGGGCATCCTACACATACAGGATCGCTACTCAAGCATCAAGTCTTGTAAAAATGAAATATCATATCATTGATTCCATCTTACTGTTTTGGGTTATAGTAATATAATTTTCAAGTTTATTGTGTTTTCAGAACGATGCAGTACGAAAATGGGTTCGGCGGTTGGCATGGAAAAGTAAAGACAAAGCATTTCATGAGAAAGTGCCGTTGATTCTAGACGAACTGGAGAAAGAACCAATTGGAATGGGGAACGGACAGTTTCTCATTGACGAAAGCTTTATTTACCGAGTATGTTGACGCTGTACTAAGTAGTCATTATTCAAATGCGTAGTCCTATTTTACAGACATTTCTATGTTTTCTCTATTTTTGTCTTAAACTTGCAGTTTATTGGATCGGTTGGATCTGTCTTCGTACTTCAGGCGCAGTCAAGAGAAGCAAAAGCTGAATAGATTACCAATTGGTATGCAGGCTGAAGGCATCATTTTATAGAATGTATTTAGCATGTATAAAATAGGAAAGCATCATAATTTTTGACGTAATCCAGTGTTACTGAAGTATTTTCCGTCGCACTTTTAATGGAACCGCTTGCACTAAATACACTTAAAATAAAATTCAAATAATCAGTTAAAAGAGTGTAACATAATTAACAGTCAAGGTTTCGATAAATCAATGATAATTTTTGGTTTTAAAGAATTTTAGATCCTACACATGCTAAGAAAGATGGAAAAATTATATAACTTCAAAATATGCCAGAAGTAAGCACTAAGCACTAAAAGTATACTAATTCCCTTTTTGAAAAAAACAAGTAAAAGGTACAATATATGGTTGATTAAGCTTCAAAATTTTGAGGACTAATTTAAATGTAAAATAATTATAAAATTGTAGGAGGACCACATAATTCTTGAATTATTTAAGTATCACAATAAATAAAATATATTGTCAAATGCATCATCAAATTTAAAGTAAATGAATTTTACCTTATCCTGTAGTTATAATGTTACCATATTTGCATTTTATTGTAAGTAATGAACTTTTACGTAAACTCAAACGTATTTCAATAAACATTATGAAAACATTCAGTTCATTCAAATTGAAGTAGCTGTTCATTTACAATTTCCAGTAAACGTTCTATTTCACGTTACTATGAAATCGATACCTATAATATTTTAAATTTCTTTCTTACAAAGCCTTCAAAATGAGTACTGTTGGTGCTTTATGTTACCTAGTTTTGAAAAACTTTTATCTATCCAATATACCGGTTATACATGGCAACTTCTTTGACGTCAGAGAATCAATAAACTTATCAAATTTATTTACCATAAAGTTTTAGTAGTTCATAAAAATTATTCTCTATTGTCGTTATATTTACACATTACTAAAACGAATATTAGAACATATTAAGTTCGTAGTTTTTGTCAAAATATAACTACAATTCACAAAGCATCAATTAAAATTTTATGTCACATACAATCAAAGCAGTTATTTTTTCTATCTACATTTAAATTAAGTGGAAAAGTGGAGCATTAAACGTACATGAAGCAAATTTTCAGTTTACTAGAGTATTAGCACTTAAAAAGAAACCAGTTTCTTTTTACTTTGGTAGTTACTAATAGCAAATTATTGAAAACTGATATCATGAACGTTTTTGCAAGCATTTCAATTTTCGTTGTCTTGATTTTGATGTTCACAACGTTGGTATGTGATTTTATTTTCATTAATATATTAAATACACAAATAAATATACTCACAAAATATTACCGTTTACCTAAAACCCAATAAAGAGGAATCTATAATTGGTGGTTTCGATTTTTTCAAATAATAGATTATGGCAGATGAGAAGAAAACTACCAAAAAACCTAAAAAGCAAAAATCGGGAGGTTCATAGTGGGATTTGAATTTATTTTCAGTCGGAAACGAGTGGTGTACTTTCGACAAAATGGAAAAGTTTCCAAGATTTTGATTTAGCTCTTAAAATTTTATTTTGTTTCTTTGGAAGTTCGTTTGGATTGGCAAAATAAATTACACTCTACATTTGTCAAAAACGTCCATAATATCTAGTTGATCTGCAAACCTCTGAACATTTCAAACATCCACACAAAATTTACTGAACTGAACTGAACAGTATAATTTAGTTACCTAAGAGTATATTTTAACATAATCTTACCTGTTAAATGTTGAGCATGATTTTTGCAGCATTTTCTAAGGATTTGAGGCGAAAATTTGACTGACAGGTAGTATTTCATTCTTGATTTCATAATTTCATCAAATACTGCACTCATGCATGAAAAACGGTTTTGCATACTCAGTTCAATGGTAAATTTGGAAACGTTATGATTTCTGCTGAACAATTTTCATATTTACACATATATGATTAATATTTTCTAAGCATATGTTTTAATTTCGTTCTGCATTGGATTACTTACTTTTATAACCTTATAATTTCATTTATGAGGACTTTCTTGTAATAACGTGATTTTTCGTTACGATAAATCTAGGATTGCTACGAGGTACATGTTTTCCTGGTTTCATAACATTTAAAAAATTCTAGTCGACATTCTAGCATCGAAAGTATGTTTACTTCCAGTTCTCACACAATTTGTGGATGTAAATGTTTTATTTTATTTCTACAGAGTACTTTTGCGTTTACATTGAGACATATTTTCCTTATAGAAGTAGTGAAATATATTTTTAATTTCATGATTATATTGAATCGCGATAAAGCCTTAAGTATCAGAATTACGCAAGTATTAATTTCGCATTCAGACTAATAATGATTCTGTTCAAAAATTGCTCATCAAAATAATTGAAGTTTAAAAAATTAAATACGATACTAAAAAAGAATATCTTAATGTTATTGTCAAAGATGGCATATTTCCTGACGTCATGTAGTCACAAAACATACATTTCTTCTAATAAATTTAAATGAATTGATGCATTATAAATTAAATGGCTTAATTACTGGGCTTGGTAAGTTATAAAAGATTAAATCATGCTAAACCTAAATTGATGCGATTTGAGTGATAATTTGGATGAATTTCCAGACGCCTCATTTGTTTCCTTTTTCTTGAATAAAAAATAGCAACATGAATTTTTTGCCAAGCTTTAGACTTTACTTGTATTGGTTTTGATACTTAATACGTCTACATGAAATTGTAGTAATTTTTTTATTACCAACTTAATCTTAACAGTTTAGTCTGTAGGGAAAGCATCTAAAAACTTAATGACATAATAGCTTAGGAACCAAGAGGAAGACGACTAGTGAAACGAAGAAAATTATGGAAAGACGAAAAGTGCTAAAAAGAATGCACGTGATGGAAGTTAGTGATTGATGTAGTACATTCTCCACAGGAAACGATCTGAAATCAGTGATATAATATAATATTTCACAGCTCAACCGTCTAGTGTTTCTAAAATTGTAATACACTTTATCCCAGCATTTCGATTGTTTCTCACTATCTTACAAATCCCTTCTTTTAACCATCAACGCGCTTATAAGAATACTTGTGGTATCTCTTGTGCTTCCATTGTACTGGCTTTCCTATCCCTATCTTTAAAATATGTAAACTTGAAATTGATTAAACCTTTTTGATTTATTTATAGTAATCTTTAATCTTACAGAAGAAACACAAATAAAATAGATACTTATACATATTTTCTGGGTTTTGAAGTCCAAACGTGCAATATTGTCAATGAATGAATTCTCTCAATTTTATTATGAACAGGAAAACCCGTAGAGAATTAAATACAACGTAAAAATATTCGTACATAAATTTATACTTTAAATCAAGTGCCCAGGAATTTTTGGTGGGTGAAATTGCAGGTCGCCAGGTAAAATCTATACTTGTGCATCAATTTCTAAGTAGTACTTGCCACGTGCTCTGTAAAACAAAAACCAAATTTAATTACTTTTACTACGAAAAATGCTCATTTCTAAGCTAAATCAAGGGTATCTGTAAATTACGTCACTGAAACTAATTTAACGTAGACTTTAAAAAATTGCAGCTCATCCATCTAGTTTTCCAATTATAATTATTTCCTTCGAAAATATTGCCAACGACGTAAAATACATACAACCCTTTTTTCACTTTACTTACGTTGGCGACACATATTCACCCAGACGTTCTCTATGGTTGCAAGTTTCCTTACAAAACTGTCTGTAGTCCCTCCAATTTACACACTTACAAGCCCAATAGACATTTTCCCTACTTATCGTCTTGATAAAGTAATGGTAAGCCCTTGCATGGCTACAACTTTGTATAATTTTCTCAAATGTTCTCGAAAATCCCTGATTTGTATCCGATCTCCCATTTCCTTGGTATTCTTCCCTGTCATAGCAGCTCACCTGATTGCGGCCACCATTCGGATAAAAGTCGACGTGACCAATAGGGTCATACACTCCAATACCACTTGTGTGAATGGCGTCAACAAATTTTGCGTCATCTTTGTCAATACGAAGCTTAGAGTCTGGACCAAGGAAAGCGAGAAATGCAGCGTCCAAAGCAGTTATTCTACCAACTTTGTGGCCATATTTTTTGGCGATTAAACTTCCAGCGTTTCCAGCCGCTTAAAGAATGTGTCAAATAAATTAAGTAAATATTTAATGTCAGAAAAAATTATATAATTTTTTTTAATTTAAATTTTATTGAGTACCATGTGCCCCCAAAGAATGTCCAACAATATGAACCTGTTCCAAATCCAAGATAACCCTGTTCTCCAACAAGTAGCTTATCAAATCCGCCACCTTTTCCCCAACTTTCAACGCATTCGCCGTAACAGCCGGATACAGTAGCAAGCTTAAAGTGCCCTTAGGCAAACTTAGATCTTCCCAATCCACAACAATTACTGTGTGATTAGTTTTCTCAAGATATGCATTTTTCGCTTCTAAAACAAATGGTAAAGTTGGTCCAAACTGGAAGCCGTGAATTAATATTTTTACTTGGGTCCCAGGAATAACCTGATAAATTTGTTGGGTGTAGACGGCCTCATTTATTTTTAAGTTGACATAATTATTCGGATGATAGTGATCCTGGTAAACTAGAAACTTGACTTGATTTAAATCACTGGATAAAAGGAGAAGATCATTTTTTCCATCGGATCTTCGCTGAATTAGTCGGTCTTGCTCTTGTAAAGCTCTGTGTTGGGCTTGAGCAAGAGCCGGGCTTAAAATACGCCAAGGATATTTTGTACCTGAAAATGTTAAGGGTGCTATTGCGGAAACCACGTCTAAAAAGAAATTAAATTAATTTAACATTAAATTTCATTTTTGGGGCAATTAGGGAATATTTTTAATTAACTTACCTGTTTCAATATCCACAAATATTTTCTTTAAACTTTTAAGACTTTCTTGGGCCCTTAGCCCATCTCTAAATATTTGCCTTCTTTGCACCGATAACTGTTTACTGTAAACATAGCAGTTATAATTAACACTAAAACTTAAAATAAATACTGAGGCAATTAAATAATAATTAAAATTTAAGACTAGAAAAGGAAATAAGTTAGTAAATATTTTAGGCATCGTATTTATTTATTTATTGTAAATTCCACGTCCACCCACGCACTTTTTTAAACTAAAATATTTTACATAATAATTTTTAGGTGATATTTTTTGTGATCTGATCTGATCATCTTAACATTGAATACTGACCACTGGTCAACACTACCGTATGATATGATGTGATGACGTGAACGTGACCATTACGAAAAAAAATCTTCATCAAAAAATAAAACCCATTTTTACATAAGTAACTTAAGCCATTCATAATAATGATTATGATTATCTATTTTTTTCTTTGTTTCACACACTTTTTTTTCTGGATGATGATCTTGTTTACACACGAAATACATGCAATAAAACAATATCCAAGATGCAAGATGGTTTAAAGATGAGCAAAAATGTTGGCTTTGGGTTGACCACACACACGTCAAAGTCAAAGACGAACATTTTAACCACGGAAGGTGGTGAATTAAAGAAAGGGTTAAGATTGAACAAAGCTATTATGTAAAAAAATATATGCTAGTATAGTGTACACATGCAATGTAGGCAATTGTTTGGATTTTTTAGTAGTTAAATAAAATGATATAAAACATGAACATGAGCATTGAATCAAGTACAAAGACAGATAGATGCAGAAGCATTCAACCTTGAAAAAAATATTTTTTGGGAAGAATAGACGAAAAATAAATAGTAACTTTGTTCTAAGAATTAGCATGCCAAGAGGCCTAAGTATAGTTGTTATAGTAATACTAGCTTATTTACAAAAAGGAATACAATAAACCCATCAAGCTAGGAGTAGCTAAGTGGCGAAGCTATTTGTAATAAGTTGAGCCGATAGCTGCTAAGCTCAC
>JAQFXM010006459.1:0-13219 GCA_034693345.1 Entomobrya multifasciata | reverse complement strand
GCGCTTGCACACAAGCAAGCCACAGAACATTCTCGAGGCAGCACCTCGTGCTCCTCTACATCATACATCCCGCCACAGGATCTTTCATCCATATAAAGATACACACGCTTTACTGTAAACTTTCTATATTTAGATGTCGAGTTCATCGAATTAGTTCTTTTAGTTACTTGTTTGCTTGTTACATATATCCGAATTTTCGGAATTTTCTTTTCAAAATGTTTCATCATTAAAGATGTTTTTTCACAGGTATAAAGTTTATTCCTTTTTACACTGCCAATTATGGTTTTTATAATAAGTATTTGCGCAGATAAAGTTTATTAGAAAACTTTAATTAGACTTCCATATAATATTTAACTTACGTACAATAATAAAATGGATGGAATCCCTTAATGGCTGGGATCAGCATTGAATTGGATTTGGATATTTTTATTATTTCTTTTCTAAAGGGCACACATACAACACATTGATTCAATTCAATGATAGGTAAAAATTCAATTTCCGGACAAAGCAAAGATTTCCGCATCCAGGATTCCTTGATGTTACTGAAATACCCAATGTAAAATCACAGAATTGTTATGCTTTGAGCGAACAACTACCTTTCCTGCTTTCTCCTTCGTTTTTTTGTTGGGTTATGTCGGTGTGTTGTTATCTAACATGTAGTTATTTGCAAGTCGGTTCTATTTCTGTTTGTACTGTGGCGAGTTTTAGTATGTGTGTGAGAGAAACTCGGTTTTTGTGAGTTTCTTTCTATTCAAACATTTTCCTTTTGTCCTTTGAGATAACATTAACAATTCAAAACATGATATATAGAGATAGAGCATGTTTTAAACTTTTCATGACAAAACGACGCTTTTGCAGACATACTAACAAAAGGTTGCTTGATGATATCATGGTGTGGGAAGGGAAATAAATAGAATAGGTTGCTCCATAGATAGAAGTTTACATTTAAACATTTTTTATTATATTTATCTGTGTATAGTTTTTTACCTTTATGGAACTATCTTCATAAAAAATCTATAAGAGTTTACTAGCATTGAATTAAGTGTTTTATTAAATTTGTGATGTTAAAGAGTTGATTTGATTTAATGCTTTGAAACCTGCATGTGTGTACTGCAATGTCGTCTAAATCTAAGGTACACGGTTTTTGTTGTAGGAATCCATTTCACTACACACTACACGACCAGTATAGTGTGTTGTGGAGTTTGTAGTACAAGAGTCTACAAACGATCGCATCACATTCTTAATTGTAGAATACATTGTTTTTATAGATGGAGCATGTAAATCTCAGGTTGCTGGAAAACTAAAAAGAAATTTGGTGTACACGTACACACATTGCTGGCTTTTAAGTTCAATGGAGAAAACGTGTATTTTGCAATGTAAATTCTTTTCATCCTCTAGAAAAGAAAAAGGGTTTTGTAGGATAGGTGGAGTTTAGAGTACGTTGATACAAAATTGCACACCTCCACAGCTTTCTATCGTAATAGCGTGTGCACATTAAACAGGTTCTCTGTGTGTGGACCGTAAACTTTTTGCAGTGAAAGTGAAAACTGAAAGCGTAGTGAGTGGAGTGGAGACACTTACTTACTTTTTGGTTAGCTTACTTATTCAGCACACGGACATGACAGCTTGGATAGTACAGCTTGTATGTAGATGAATTGAACTTTAATTCCAGGCTTAGTCTCCGTCGACCGTAACACAAAGACCATGATAAAAATAAATTATATCGTCAGAAGTTGGACAAGTTAAACAAAAAAGTATGTGTGTATTTTGTGTGTTACATACAGCTTGGCTAGTCAACAAAGATTTATTCCAGCAGGTCTATGTAAACCAGTTTGGCTGGCTCCGCTTAAACATGCACTATAAAAAGTATACTTTCTTTTTGAGTTAAGGTGGTAGTAGTTCGGATTAGTCATAATTCAGTGTTGCAGCACTTTTTAGATGACATCCGATCATTCATTCATAATTCTCTCAGGTCATCTTAAGAAAGTTTTGTTTGTAACTTATCCAAACAAATAGGATTTTGTTTACTTTGGTCTACTCTTTGATTTGAATAAGTAGTAATTATGATCTTATCTTTTCTTTCCAAGTACTGATCTTATACTATCCAATATCCAGTCCAACACTTTTATACCTTTTTATTCTATTCGTTCGTAATTCATATACGTGGACACGGAGGGTAAAGTATTAATTTGGGTATGAGATGGTTGCTTTTTGGAGAGATGTACATACAACATAATCACAAAAATACTGTTGACAATTGATAGGATTTGTGATTTATGTTTGTTCAAATTTTGTCGAAAATAATATGATATGCTGGGCTGGTGGTAATGTAGGTAGTAAACCTCTGTATACCAACTTATGTGACAAAAATCTTTCTGCTTTATTCAATTTTCTAGATATTAGAATGGAGTTTCCTGTCTCCTGAGTTTTATTGGACTGGTCGTGGACAGTGAAAATGCATTGGAACATTTCATAAGACAAATGCTCATTTTGTCCACTTCTGGACTAACTGCCACTTCGTCACGCTAGCAAATTATCTTGGATCTCAAAGCACTTGAAACAATGGATCTGGAATCAGAAGAAGGGATTAGAACCGTTGTGCTACGGCGGAGTGAAGCGTCAGGACTAGGATTTTCGATCATGGGAGGTGCAGGTTATGACTTTCCCCCCGTTATATACGGTATTGAAAAGGACTCGCCTGCTGCAAGATCTGGATTGGTAAGTGTATAACGTGTAGAAAATGTTCTTTGTGTTCGCCGACACTTGCACTACTACTTTTTTAATCCAAATTTTATTATTCAAGTATCTATTATATACTATCAACTATGTGTATGTGTATGTATTATGTATACTGTTTGTGGATTTGGCATTATAATCTGAAAATAGGCCTTTATGACAAAAATTTAGGTATATGCAAAATAATCGAATAATTGTTCAAAATGTAATAAAATAATGCAAAACTAGTTTTAACTTCGTCCACCCAAACACTATTTTAATGTAGGATGAATTTGTACTGTAGGAATGATAACACTAATGCAAGTAGAAAGCATGTTGTATACATAATATGTATATTTACTATAATACATTCTAGTGAATTTTTGTTTTTGAGGCTAGTATCAGTACCAGTTAATTATTGATTTATATCTGTGTCCTTTCGGAATACAGTAGGTTTATATGCAACTGTAACATAGGTGTGCTCACATTTACAAAATAACTGCAGTTGGTGACAAAGTAGTTATGCTTTGGAAAGCTTGTTTTATGTAAAACTGTAAATGTATTTTTGTGTATCGAGATAAGATTATTAATAGTAATAGGCAGGCATATTTAGATATCTAGTGACAGATGAAAAACAAATCTAAAGAAGAGAAAGTAAAGATAACAACTGCAAGTCAGTCCTGTGTAATGGCCCGATGGGTGAAAGTACTCATTGGAAAATCGATTTGTTAATTTAAAAGATGAGCTCATAAATTTTCTCCGTAAAATAAAGTAGAAAGAAAACTTGTAAATATTTTTATTATGCCTCTTCGTAAATTATAGCCCGATTGTGTTCTCTGAATTCATCACAAATTTTAGGAAAACGTACTTATGATAACGAGAATCTACATCATATGAATATGGAAGCCATGTGTATTGCCAATCCACCAATCCTTACTAACACCAATCGTAAAATTTAATCTTTTGTTTCAGCTGGAAGCAGGCGATATCATATTGGCTATCAACGAAAGAGAAGTTGTAAAACTGAGTACAAAAGAAGTATTAAAATGTCTGAGACTCAGTGGAGACATTGTTAACATCAAATTCAAAAGAGGTACGATCAATAAAAAATTGTGTGGTTGTGATTTATCTGAGTGATTTCTCTTTAGCAGTGATGATGATGGTGATGATTCAGGGTGCTCATTTCAAACAGTTAAAAAAATTGAAGTAACAAAAGAGGTTACAATAGTGTGACTATCATGCATGCAAAGTAGTAAAAGTAGTTTTGTACATGAGGAAAACGGATACCCTTGCAAGCTTAATACTTTTAATGCTAAAGAAATTGCTTAATTTGATGCGAGTTGACTTAATTTTGGTGTAAAAGTAGAATATCCACCCTCACAACTTTCACTTTTTAATCCACTTTTGTCTTTTCAAAGTAATTTCTAATATTGAATATTCCGTATATGAACGTTTTGAAAAATAAGCAAATTTAAAAAAGAAATAGGTAATAATGTAATGTGATCGTGATCTATGAAATACTGTAATATTCTCGTCTTTCTCGTTCAATTGTATTTATTACATTTCTTACATCGTACGTAGTTTCCATTTTCCATTGTTTGTCAATCGTACCAATAATACTTTAATGTGTAGTTGATTTTCTAGAATTGAAAATTACGAGTAAATAGTAATTATGTGTAAGTAATGTGTGTGCGAATGTGACGCGTTCCATTTCTATTAGGTAGAATTTTATAGGTATGTTAATTATCTCTTTAATAGACGGAATTAATTTGACTGTAGTAATTGCAGTTTAGACGATTGCATATAGTGTATTGGATCATTTACGAAAAAAGAGCAAGAGAATGAGAGATTGACTTTAACAAATTTTCTTTTGACTTACTGTTTTCCAACTTAACCTTTTTCCTTATTATATTAATTTATTTTTTCAGATCCACATGTGGTCAGTCGAGTACGCCAATTTTTATCTACGCCCCACTACGTAGAAAGCCAAGACAGTTTGAATTGTCTTCACACGTCTCCCTCGAAGCACGGACGAGTTTCGAAAAGCCAAATCCCTGTGTACCAGTATCTTCAACAGTCTAATCCAATCCTTCTATCGCCAAATTCTCGCTCAAATTTTAACCCTAATTTTTCACCTAATCATAGCGGAGGTGGTGGCGGGGACGATGAGCGTCTTCTTCATCACAATCAATCCAACACGGCAGCCCATATTTCCTTCTCTGATGATCTTTTCATAAATCATAGTCATCATCAGCAATCTAGTTTAGGTTCCGGCTTGCAAGAAGTCAACTTCCCATCTTCTCCAAAATACAATCCTGGACAACAGTTTCCTGGCGCTCCTATCCAGTATCAACAGAATCAAGGAAAGGGTGTTGATATTTCCTTTACTGATCAAATACACGGAAAAAACGGAAGAAAAAACTTTGAAACTTTTGTGATGACCGGTGATGCCATATTAAATCTAACAAGAAATGATTCAAATGACTCATACAAGCCAAGTCCCACAAAGACTGCTTCTAAGCTCACTCCAATGCCCCAAATGCCAGTGTTTGTTGAAAGGGAGAAAGATTACAAGCGTAGATTACAGTTAGAAAGACAAATGGAGAAAGAGAAGGAACTCAAAGAAGAGGAGAAGTCGGACCCTGTGACACCACCTTTACCACCCCCTCCAGTACCAGAAGACATCAAAGAGAATTCCCATTCGTCGAATAATAACTCAGTTTCCAACAAAAGTGATAACTTGCCGCCCCCTCCACCAGACGTTGGGGAAAACGCTAGTGTTTCTGTAAAGTCTCAGTCAGTGAAAAATGGTCACGTTGGAGGGAATGGTTGCAATAATTATGTTATAGAAAATATCAATAAAAGTCCCAAAATGAATTCCGGTTCTGATCATGCGAACCGTGAAGTAGTGCCCATTCGTTCCAATCATCAGTCTCCAAATAACAATAATGAGGATACGTCCATATCTTCGTCAGTGATGAGTGATAGTGGCGATGAAATGATTGGAGACGAGGAAGCAAAAAACGGTACGTTGGCCAATGATGAAGGCGGTGCTGCAGATGGGAATCGTGTTGTGCTCAAAGTTGAATCAAGAAATATTAGCTCCGCCTGCTCAGCAGGAACTGAGAAAGAAAGGGATGCAGAATTTGCAGAAGTTATACCGGAAAAAAGCCATTTCCCAGAAAGAGAAAGGTAAATGTTTTCTTCGCTCATTTCCCATTCCAACTAACTCCTAATAAACACATCAATTACTAGACCTTACTATAAATCTTATTTAGGACACCAAATATGCGAATGCTTAGTTTAAAAATTGAGATAAAAAACCTAAATTGAGATAAAGCAGAAATAAAATATGTACTCATTTCTATTTCTACTTAAAAAGGGATGAAGTTTTTAATTTCAAAATACCAAATTCAATTAAAATTGTAGAAGCGTATAAAATCAGAATCCAACTCAATATAGCTTCAAATCACATGTATTTTATGTGATAAACGATGGAGATTTAGAATTTTCGTTGCTGTTCCTGTTGTCGCGTCTCATACTTATAGTCAGTGACATCGTGTTATGTTATGCTAGTCTAACTTGTGAAACCCTGTTAATAATCTTATTGATTTGACTAGGTACAATGAGTACATTTTGTTGAATGGAAGCAATGGAAATGACGACGACCGAAGCGCACGGGATGACTTGAGTGGTAGCGGACGTTACAGTGGAACCCCAAATCAATTCAATTCTCAGATCATCACTGTAGCAGGCAAATCCTCTCCAGTTGGTGTAACAAATCAAGGCTCAGAAGAAGAAGGCAGTGATGGTGACTTAGAATTAGACGAATCGAACTCGGAATGTGAGCGCCTTGGAGTTGATAGTGAAAGGGTGGGTAGCGGAAGTAGCTTTAGTGGTGGAGATTCTGATTCATCTGATGTGGAATCAATGCGCGTAGCACCAGTTGTGAAGGCTGTTGATTTACCGTCCGCGGTGCGACTGGCGAAGCGGCTGTACACATTAGACGGGTTCAAAGTTTCTGATGTCTGGAGACACCTAAGTAAATCGAATGACTTCAGTCGAGCTGTTGCTACCGAGTACTTGAAATTCTTTGAGTTCAGGGATGAACAACTTGACGTTTCACTGCGAAAGTTTCTTGCAGTTTGTCCTTTGCGGGGTAATTTGACAATTTATAAATATTCAGTGCTAATTAAATACTTTGATGGTTATGGAATGAAAATTTAATAAATGTTTGTAAATTGAAATTTCAGGGGAGACACAGGAGCGTGAACGTGTGTTGGCTTACTTTTCTAATCGCTATGTAGAAAGTAACCCCGGAATTTTTGGATCGCAAGATAGTGTTCATACCCTGACATGTGCGTTGATGCTGCTTAACACTGACATGTACTCGGGAATCAGGAATGGACACAAGATGACATGTCCAGAGTTCATCGAAAATCTTTCCGGTCTTAATGATGGGGATGACTTTCCAAAGAACGTTTTAAAGCAGCTATATCATTCCATTAAAGCTCAACCTCTGGTTTCTCCCATGTATGTATATTATTATAAGACAATCATTTTTCTAATTTTAAAGGTTAGCACGCCATAATATTGTGACTCTTTATTTGTTTGATAGGGACGTTGATGATGACGAATCCAATCGAGATATGCTACCACCGGACCCACCGGTTGCTTCCACTACGATAGAATTCAAAAGAGGTTACCTAATGCGTAAATGTACGATTGAGGCGGGAGGAAAGAAAAGTAAGCTTCAAATATGCGTATTGTACATAATCAATCACTCATAAGTATATCTATGAAAAGTTTTTAATGCTGTTTTTATTTTTTTATTTTAGCCCCGCTGGGTAAAAGATCCTGGAAAATGTATTTCTGCAGGCTCAAAGAATTAATATTAGTTTTATCTAATGATGAAACCAATAAAGTTAGTCCCCAAAATACTCATTCACTGAAGCTTCATCACGCATTTGCAACCGTTGCAGTAGACTACAGGAAACGACCACACGTATTTCGGCTATTTTTGGCTGACCGCTCTCAATTTTTATACCAGTCAAGTGATAGTAGAGAAATGAATAGTTGGATAGAAATGATCAACTGGAATGCTGCACGATTCTCATCTCCGGCACTTGAAGCACCTTGTAGCAATACTGGCAGATTTGAAAGACCATTATTACCTAGTTCCGTTACCAGAATGTCACCTCACGAACAACTAGCTACGCATCAGTCTGCGGTATCGAAATGGGAAGAAGAGCTAGAGCAATTGGTAAATTTACTATTCACTTTTTGAAATTACTCAAAGGGTTCTCCGTAAATATAAATGTCTTATTTAAAAATTTGTTACTTTTGTATACTACGCAGGCTCAGGGCAAGCCAAAAGGTTCCGCAGGAGTGAAAAGAGACGCAAAGGAGAAAATGGCCTTTATGCAATTTGAAATACGACGATACAGAGCATACGTGGATGTTTTGGAAAGGCGAACCAACACGGAATCCAACGAGCTAGGAGTGGGTGGCGACGAACTAGTAGAATTTCAAGTTTTACCAAATCCACCAATTCTGATGGAAATGGACGAAAATTCGTGAATTAACTATTAAAGTGAGAGAATGAAACTTGGGCACACACGTGTACTAATCATGGTATTTCATCAAAGATTCTTCCGTTATTGTACTTACCGTGTTTTAGTGTTATCATTCATTAATGGACAAAAAGAGCAAAACACACGTTTTCAAATTCTAATCAACAAATTCAAGGTAGTCAGTGTAGTTGTTGGATTTTCTTGTTGCAACGAATATTCATATCATTTCCAGTCAGTGTTAGTTTCTAAAAGACAATGTCTTCTATGTGCATTTTAAGACAGCGTTTTGCTAACTTCGACGAGAAAAAAATATTTGGTGTTGTTGTAAACTTATAATTACAGTTACAATAAGAATTGTTGCAGCGTTGATAATAATGCAAACTAGATGTTCGACTCATTCAGTGTATTTATGCCAAAAGCTACACTTTTGTGCAATTATAATTTTACTTGGTTTCTTGTACTAAGATTTCAGCTTTTTAAAGACTGCGCACCTTACTTTCATTTTCCTCCAGGTAGCTTAATTATGTTGTGTGTCAGCATAATATAATAACTTAACGGAGGCAGTTAAATTTGTTATTTAACCAGTCAATGTATTTTCCAATGCAAATAAGCTAATGTAATTCTTTTTAGTCTTTCTGAATATCATTTTTTGCATTCCAGCTTTTCTCAAATTTTACCCTTGTTATTTATTGTGGCTCTCTTCAAGTTTCATGAGATTATTACTCATTTTTTTATACTTTTGTACTTGTTCATATATACAATTTATTCATAAATATATAACAAAATACTTTGAACAATTAATTGCCAATAAAATATAAACCATTTATGTTGGATGCTATGTTTGCATGCTATGAATATATATAGTGTTGTTACTAATATATTATTTTGTAATTTGACAGCTTTTTGAAGACTGTACTATTGTATAACATAACCCATAGGTTATTTATCTATGTTAGGTGGCGTTATTAGAGTATCAATAATTATGAAATTATATTTATAGGCTTTCCCTGTCGACATGAATTGGTGTTGTCGGTCTAATGGTCTAATCAACAAATTGACTCCTTGTACGTAAACATGTATCTTTAGTGGTCCTGTGACCAAAGTTTGTAATTTGCATTTTTCAAGTAAAAGCATTCTACCATTGTACACGTCGAAGCTTATTTCTTCGGAGGAAGCAATTTACAAACTATGTTGTGATATATTTAAGATACTTTTTAAAAGAAAATCGTACGATTACGAGACTAAATGTTTGGTGGGTTTAGCTTGTAAATTATGCACCAGTTACTGGTTATAGTGGAGCAGCTCAGTAGTTTGAAAACACACAAGTATAAAACATACATACTACTTATGTACTCTGTTTTTTTAACAATTCATGCTTTCAGTCATTACAAAGTCGACAGACTAAACTTTGTCGCAAATTGACCAAAAAATACTCTCAGAAATGAGATGCCGATACTCTGAATTGCAGGTTGTACTGTTAGAATATTAGAAAGCTCCTTTGAATGAGTACAAGGGTAATTTTGTAATTGAAATAATCAGTAATTATTTCTATATAACACGAAGTAAAAAATTCTTTAATAGCAGCACAGTACCAAGAAAAGAAGGTTTGATAAAAAAAAGGAGCATTTTGTAGTATTTTGTCGTGTAGAGAATGAGCTGATGAGAGAATCCCTTGTCCTGTTCGATATAGATCAAAATCGTTTCTTAATGGTTATTTAGTCGTTTTTGAAAACATGAAAGTATTTAATGTGCCTGTTGCTCTTGCATATAATACCGTACAGTAACCAAAATATATATTTTTTACTATGTCAGCAATGCACACAAAAACAAGCTTGAGGCACGTTCTAAATGACTTTTTTAAATGTTTTTATTTTTATGCACCTTGCTTCAAAAACTACTAGGCTTCTTCATAAATTCAAGTTTTTTGTAATTCAAAGTTGTACTCTCCAGGTAATTTATTATTTTAGTTAATTAAGCCAATCGGTGCTATATGCTTGTGACTAAAGATGATGGCAGCCAGTTTGGTAAAAATAATATCGTCTCTTCCTTAATATCAGACTTTTGAGAAGAGAGAAAAAAATAACCGATAAAATATTGCATACCTCTCTACATAATATACTTATTTGACACTAAACAAGCATGATACAATTATGAAAAAACTAAAGCCAAACATGTTGATTGTAGGTTTAGTGTGTACGAGTTACGATAATTTTGGTAGACTTCTTCCGGTTAAATATTACTTTAATAAAACAAAATATGTATTTCGAAATAGTTTTTACGCAACTGTAATAAGTTACTTTACAGTAAAACTTGGAATGGACTGACTGATGTTACCTAATTGGTTTATTAATAATTTAGTAGTGTTGTAGAGAATTATTGTAATTTTTAGATACTTTAATTGTATAAAAAACCCAATTTAATGACGAGTAAAATTTCTACAATTGAAACCTTTAAAAATAAATTGTAAACCATGCGTATGCGTTGCAGTTGTTGTTTATCATTAAAACAAAAAAAACTATTAATTATGGCTCAGGTTTATGTGCCAGCAGCTGTTGATTTTTATAATACTTTTAGAGTTTAGAATATTTAATAATTAATACATAATTATTGTATTGTACTGTTGGTGTAATATTTCTCCTAAAAATAAAAACTAACGGCATTCCTGATTTTTTTATTCAGCAGGAAATCTGCCATACGTAAAAAAATGTTATGAAAAAAAAGATGAGCACCCCTTCGAATACTGGATTCATGTAAAAACTATTAATTTATATGATCGTTACTCATAATAAACTCGTTTTGAAATATTTATGAAAAAACGACTCATCAGTTGAAACTGCATAAAATGAAATTTTGAATGATGCATAAAAATCATGATAAACATATAAAATTGTTATATTTTTTATATAAACCTCATATTTGATTTATTTTATTCGGGTCTATATTTTTGTGTAGTTTACACAAATATAGATTAGTCTTCATAAAATAGTATCTTGATTTGTTGGATTTATATCATACCTCTCCCATCAGATATTGTACATTTTTTTCATTACCTGCAGCAAATACGTTTTCTCAAATTAATCTTTCTCTGGCATTCATCAGTTTAGTTATAATATAAAGATAATACAATAGAGAACGCACGTAAAAAATCACTCTATATAATTAAGTTGTAATACAAAGTAAAATGGAATAACATGAATAATATATTAACGTTGCGGAAATGATAGATTTTTTAGCAGTGTCGTGTACAAAAAAGTTAAATCAGTTTTGCACATTTATACATATACCGAAGCATACCGTGTATAATAATAATATGTGCGAATTTGGTTGTGTCTTTTCAAAACTATGAATATTTTTAAAAATTTGGAGACAGAATTATAATAATTACTTTAGGGGGGAAATTTTTTGTATAGTAAATATAATTTGTATAGAAGTACTTTTTTCCTTTTAATAATAACCTTTCCTGCAGGGTGTTTATATTATCTGGATTGATTACATTTTTACAATTTTCCAACATACACAAATTACATACGTACGTTATAATTTCAAGCGAATGATGCGATATTGGTGTGTAGATAAATCTTGAAGATGTGGAATTGGCGTATTGGTGAGTTTCTCAATGTCCTCTTAACCCATACGGATGCTCTGAATAATTTGGAAAACGGCTGCAAGTAAAAAAACAAAGTTCATTTGGTTAATTACAATTAGTTCTTTGGATGAAATCGACATTCAATATCACATAAAAATTTAATGATGAAATGTGTACCTGAACCGCAGACAACGAAAATGAAGAGTCCCATGAGCCAAGGTGCCACTGGGTACTTCTCTTCAGGTTGACGCTGAAATTAGGAAAATAAAACAGACATAAAAATTTGGACTAGTTTCAGATGTATTGATGTAAATTTTATGCCATTTTAGCAGTAACTTACGGTGGATTTTGGTACATTCCCCCTCATGGTCACCATCTTTTGTGCCTTTTCATTGGCAACCTTCATTCTCTGTTTGGAAACCATTTTGACAAAGGTGGATACAAAAATGGAACGAACTGCAATGAAAAAACAAAGTAAATTAACCACTTATTTTTATGATAACAATATTTTACACGCATTGCGTATTGAGTATGAGTACTCTCGTAAAACGAAACCGAGTATAAAATATTCCCTATTTTGCACAAATCTACTCTTTTTCTTGATTTTTGTATTTTCGTCTTAAGTTCTTCACGCTTATTAAAGCACAATCTACAACATATTTGTAATCTCATTCTTAGTCTATATCTCCTCATTTGTCATTAATATGACCCTCCAAAGATAATGCGTACTATTTAGCATATGCACCTGAAAGTGACGACAGGTGGAAATGGGTAAAATATACCAAAAACACAAGTTATCTCACGTCCAGTCCCTAATTTGCCCCTAAACTTGTTTCAAACTTGCTCTGCAAATTTCCACACTGATAAAGGTATTCACAAACTCCCCCTCTCACACCCCAAATTTCAAAATATTTACTTACAACACAAGTACAACAGCTGGATGAACCTTTGCTTATCTTACAGGAAATTTGTCTCTACTTGACTCGATCGTCTATAGTGACAACTCTTGAATGAAGCACCAAGAAAGCTTCACCTCACCTCTTATTTTCCTCCACCTCAAAACTACAACCGATCAATCAGTAACTGTTTCTTCTTAGAACCAACCGCAGTTAAAAATTAGTGATTGCCGTGATTGGAATGGAATGCTTGAATGCTTTGCTGTCTATGTCAAACTTTACAATTGACTTTTATACACAAGCAATAAAACAAGTCTGAAAAAGACGTAGATGCACGTATGACGTATGCATATGTGTCTCTGCATATAAAAACAACTTTATAGCATCCGAGTTTCCTAAGATTGTGTACATACATACACCACACACGGTTGCTTTACACTTTTTATACC
>JAQFXM010006458.1:0-13220 GCA_034693345.1 Entomobrya multifasciata | reverse complement strand
CATGTATTCACATGTCTCTACATTACATGTCATGCTTCATCTTCGTCTTTTCTTCATGTCTTGACATGACTTGTTTTTATATAAACAACTTTTATTTCTATTCACCAAAAATCTATGTATATTCCATTAAATATGCTAAATGTATGACTCGTCAAGCAACATATATTATCTAATAACATGTTTTTTCTTTTCTCCATTTGTTCTATATTTTACAATTACTTTCACTTAAAGTATATTGACACACACATTACTCAAGTACTTAGGGATTTACTAACAAAACTGTGTCAGTAATATTGCCCATAAACTTTTCAAAAAACTCAATCGGTGTATCCTTGTTTAATGTAAATTGGACACCAAACCTAATAGGTAACAGTCGTTGAGCTTTCCATCTACGATATAAGTAGTTATTTTTGCTTCGCCTATTAAAACTATGATAAGCTGCCTGTTTATCTAAAACGAAACTTAGACTAGTGTCACTTATTTCCACACCTTTTGGTAAAAGCAGGTATACCGCTCCGGTAGTCATAATATTTACTAAAATTATGATCAAAGTCATAAATAAAGGAATTTCGTTCCAACATTTTAAAATTCCCCACCAACTTAGTATCATATATATTTGACTACAAGATAACATAACCATTAATACATATCGAATAAAATAATCTCCTATTGTATTGACAACCCTTAAAATTATGTACGTTTTTAATATGTTGGGTTCTGATATGTGGGACAAATTTGTGATCAGTTTACGTAAGCAGATCACCATAGTGAATGATGAGCTCAAGAAAATAAAAACAAGTAAATATATAAAGCGTGTAAATTCGAAAATACCTACAGAGCCAATAAAAAGCCGAAAAATAAATAAAATTAGTTTTACGTACGAATTAAGGAAATAAATTTGTGGAATGAACAACTCAAAGATATGGTAAAAGGGGTCCAGTTTAATCAATACTCCAACAATTGGCAGAATGGCAACATTGAGAATACATCCAATCTGCATGACAATCAGAAAAATGCCCAACTGTTCCGCTGACCGTGGACTTCTTTGAGAGGGAAACCCTGCAAATTTAGAAGTATTTTGCTGAATAAGTTAATTCAAAATGAATATTTTCCATAAATTTGCTTTCACTTACATTTTCTTTCAATTAGAAACAACTGGTTGACGTGATGCTTATACTCTGTGGATCTACTGTAAATAATGTACGTTGACCCTTGAAGAAATCCACAAGAGCCAAGAAAAAAGCTGGTAAATATTACTAGCATGTTAATATGGACGGATGGATAGAAAAACTTGTACAAAGGTAGTAAGCAACATGAACCACATCCAATGAACATAGTAATTATTACCAAAGTTATAAAAAATGGAATGTACTTGACTTTAAAAATTGTATCGATTTTCCAAGATATTTGTCCTTCTTTAATTAAAATGGTTACAGGATATTGGTAACCATATCCGTAAAAAGATTGATGTAGTCTGTAGGCATACGCGAGGAAAGGTGTTGCTATTGTGTTTAAATGTGTCCCATTCTTAGAAAATAAACTGGTATTCATTTTTTGCTTCTATGGAATCAAGAGTGTCTGACTAAATGGGATTTTATTGGGTTGCTAGGTGAAGAAGAACTGCATATTATGTATCCGACAATTTGTTTTTCGAATAATAAAAAATATTGTTGCTTTAAAGCTCTAATTGTCCTTTTCTGTAATTTGTTGTTCAATATTTAAAAAAAATCGAAGGCGTATTTTTTCGGATTAATAACAAGTTTTGGAAAATTGAAAATATCGTACCATATATTAGGGTCAAGATAAGTTTACTTACAGTAAGTCTGTTTAATGTATTGTTAATAAAACTAGTTTTGATTTATACAAGCCATATAAAATAATGACCTTTGAATTTGTTACTTTTGTTATTTATTCATTGCGTCGTTTCAACAGAAAAGTTCAACTTCGTTAAAAATATTTTCGATGATCAGCTCACACACCGTGACTTTTAGAATACAATGAAAACAGAGGTTTCCAGGTTTGAATAAGAGCTAAATCTTAACAAAATATGTATCATTTAAAATTAGTAAAGAATGTTTCAGCAATTGTAGGACACTACAAATTAAGCTTCAATCTTAATATTCCGAGTCACATCTTATCGTATTGTAGCAACCTTATCGTATGCAATGAAAATCTGACCTTTTCAGAAAGTCAAACACAAACGCTAGAAAAAGCAGTACACGATGACACCTTGAAGCACGTCAACCAGCAACTAACTTTTTAACTATATTGCTGAATAAATCGCAAACATTTAACTGAATTATGAATTAATTGCTCCAGGAAGAGGTATAATTCACATTTTCCATTTTTAATTTGTCTGAGATTTGTACCATTTTATTTAATTGTGTAATAATGAAACATCCTGTTTGCACCAATTTTCAAACCTTCCAATCTATTTTAATTTGTTTATCAGACAATGTTTTTCATTTTATATTGTAGTACAAACTGTTGACTATATTACATGACAATTCATCGAAATAATCCAAATTTTTGAACAAAACATATTAAAGCAATATCATTGTGATTAAATGTATTTCCTAAAAATTTGTTTTTTTACCTCGATTTAGATCAAGTGCAAAAAAACATTAGGATAAACTTTTGTTTTTTGTGCAATTTATTATGAAATTGATGCGGTCTTGTTCAATTTTTACAGATACTAAATAAAACTAATTAGTTAATGAACATTTCTCAGATAACTCACTTGTGTGTTATGTAGCACAATATGTGGTATTTTATTGTACGATCTATTAAAAATATATCTAAAATTATTACATATTTATATTCTTAATTGTTCGTATTCTTTTATGAGCTCAATGATGTCTTGAGCAGTTTTCTTCCCTTTTTCAGGATTTTCATCAATCCACTTGTTCACCAATCCATCCATTATTACAGGCCACTCATTCGCATCAACTTTGGAAATGTCCACATTTTTAAATAACGTCAAACCTGGTCCTACATTCCACAAAAATCCAATCCAAAAACCGTACCCTAATTTTTCTCGAAAATCCTTGAAAATTCCATCCGACGTTAAATTGGTCGGGTGTCCAAACTCTGCCGTAACCTTGTTCACGGTATTTTTATACAAGGTTAGTAGTTCCATTAAATGGGCTCTCCGAATATTAGGCTGTACACTGGCGAAGAAATAGTGTGTTAGGTCAAGAGCCGGAGAATTGTAACGAGTTATTTGAAAATCTATGGCGACATGATGAACATTTTTGTTTGTCAATTTATCTACTAGAAACATCATGTTATTATTCCAGTAGTCCCTATTAATTCAAATTTAAGTCAGAAAAATATTAAGGGGTCATCCATAAATGACATTTATCTTATTTAAATAGTTTTAAAGACCGTACCCGTGGCCAAGAACATGGAAACTTGTCTGATACTTATTTTCAGTAATTTTCAGTGCTTCCAAAATAATGGACATTGGTTTTCCCACAAATTGTTTTAATTTTTCAGCAGTTTCCTTAGCGCCAGGAATTTGCAAATTTTTCTCTAGAATTTTCACATTCGGTTCCACTGAATTGTTAAGCATGGTTCCAAACAAGTCAATGATTGATTGTTTAGTATACGCTTCCATGTCAAGGTTCGGGAATCTCTCAAAGAATTTTTGCGGTCCTCCGTTTTCGGTGATCATTACATATCCAATGGCGTGATGTTTTGCTAAAGTTCTGATAGCAAATTTCGCATCTTCCAGATTCTGTCCTTCTTCTTTGTTTTTTAATGAGTAGCCTTTCTCCAGCACAAGGTTTTCAAGGACAATGATTTTCTGGTCGGCATAGTAACATTTTGGGTAGAAATCTATGAAATCCGGACGCCTTTAAAATATTTGACGTATTTTAACAAAATAGTTATTTTAATAAACAAAATATGTGAACGATAATATGAATATGAATATAAATATGTGATTCTTCCTTACCCTTTTTGTTTACACACTTCTTTGGCTGCCTTTACATAATCGGTTAGAAACCTGGCTTCCTTCTCAAAAGCTTTTATTTCATCCAGCCATTGTTGATGGGCTTCACTTCCTGGTTTAACCTTGACAAATAAATTGAGTGGCTTCTTTTCTGGATCCTCAAAATTCACAGTGACATATTGAGTTAAGCTAGCAACTCCCTCTCCTGTTTCAAATAAACAGTTACAAGTAATATTTGAGTATGGTATTTTTGATTTTGTTATTTTGATTATCTTTTAATTTTGACCTTTTAGACCAGCATCTGAAATGATAACCTGTAACACAGGTTCGGTGATTCCATTTGAAGGTAAACTTTGTCGAATTATTTGTTCGATTTCTTCCGAATTCATTTTAGAAAATTTGGTTTAATTCACCAAACAAATAAAAAATACAGTAAACTTCTTGAAATATCAAATTTGTGTTTAATTGTATCAATCACACTACATTTACAAGACGAAGATCAATACTAAACTTTGACAAGAACATGTTTCATAATATCTCCTGTGGTCACGAACACAGATGATTTTTTATCAAATTATCTTTTTTTGGAACCGTGATGATTTGGTGCTATACACAGACAAAAATTATATATTCTTGGTATACATCAACCATGCATTGCATTGCATGTGTGCGTGTGTCTCACAGCCATTTACATGCATTATATAGTACTTACTTTTTTGTTAAGCTTCGTAATTATGTCTAATTACTGTGTAGTTTTACCTCGAATCCGTACATGCTTGTGGAACAAAAATAAAAAACACTTAAATCCCATTCTAGCAATTTTTCGTCCGATTTTGGTGCCATCAATATAAAATCTGAAGATAATCACATTAAGTTTATGAGATAGATACTTCAATCACAAACTTTGCGACGATTATTAAAAGGGGTTTACACAATTATAACGTAACTACGGATATTATCTTTGACGCCGTTCCCATCGCAGCTCGTTAAACTCCATATTGGAATAATGCATCGTTATAGAAATTGGTAAGCCCTAATCTCCCTTCTTCTTCCGTAACAAGCTTGTCACCAAAACAGAATTCCTTCAGTTTATCAGTCACTATTTATATTTATTTCAAATGTACTTATCTAAATGCTGTTGTCATTTAATTCTTGAAGAAGTTTAGAATTTGTAAGAACAATTTCTGCAAATATTCCTGCTCCCTCATCTTCAGTTGCTCCAATAATCACAGGAACATTTGGAAGGTCATCACTCTCCCCCTATTTATAGACAAAATATAAGGAAGAGCCTCACTTAAAAACGGGGTCAATTGAGACACTTTTTCTTTAGGTTCAGTCGACCCATCGCTTTGCAAGATTGCATTTAAAATACTACGCGAAATGAACTTAACACAAAACAGTATAAAATTGTAGCACATGTACAAAGACTTCGAAAAGAAGAACCTGTAGTCCGTAGAAAATCTGTAGTCGATTAAGATCCTGGTGATATTAATTTACAAATATAAATAAAGGGTAAGAAATTGAAGTAATGGTAATTGAATAATAAGAAACAAATAATTTTGTTCTCATTCGATACAGAAGAAATTGATGTGAAAACTTATAAGCAAAAACCGAATCGCTACGTTTCATTTCGGTGAATAAAGTTCAGGTTTTCAAAAGCTGAATGAGAAAAGTTGGAGTTTTATTTGCTGATGGATTTAATATAATTATATGTAGCAATATGTAAAACACACTGCTGCAAATGATGATGATCATAACTATCAGTGATACTGAGCAAACAAAACTTGTGTGATTTAAAAAAAATTGTATTGGAATACTAGACATAATTCCGCTAGACAAATTTATGTAAAGCTTTATTCATTCGAGTAAGTCGCCTTTTCATAAGGTTAGACTAGAATGCGTTTGCTAGACTCAATTGCGTCACATTTCTGTAACCAACACCATTACATCAGTATTAGTCCTACTAGTAATTACCTGGATTTTTTCTGGTTCTTACATAAAATCTTTATTCGTGCCATAAGGAGTACATTTGTCGGTCATGTAAAAGGTAAACTTGGTTAAATACGTTATATCATCATTATATTTTACAGATAGGTATATTGGAGTGAGGATTAATTACATTCTTCGGTGAACTTTTCTTCAGGGAAAATTTATTGGACTTCAAGTTTGTCAAATGCTTATTAGTTTTAGAAGTATTTAACTTTGATTAGTCTAGAAACAACGGTAGTTACGCGTCGAAAAGACTGTCTTACTTCACTTTATATTCATCTAGGATTATGCTTTTATACAATATGTTGCTCCAAAATAGTTCTTTAAAGATGCATGGTTAAAAAACTATACCAGCCTTACTCGCAAATTTTAATATTGTAGCAAAGGACAGAGAACCAACGCAAATAAAAAATTCCAATTGCAGTTAATAATTATTAGCATGAGTTATATATAACCGAACAACCATGATAAGCCATAATTACTTTTTTAGAGGCCAGCCTAATGTAGATTTGTCTTCAATTTTAGATTAAAAAATTCAATCTCATTCCTAAATGATAAGCTATTCTTTGCGTGGATTATAATTTTTTACCAAAAAGCAATTGAAAGATTAACATGGTTGAAATACTCATATTCGCGTTACGTAAAACCATTGTGGCAAAGGATAAAGCTTTAGCGAAAACAAAAATCCAATTATGGTTGCCATTTATCAACACGGATCCTACGTAACCAATAAGCCAAGATATGTAAATTTACTTTACTAGTAACGATTCTAAGGTCAATTTGCTTAGCATTTAGATTTGAACAATTTTATTTTACGAAATCATTTTCACAGTAGAATACAACTTACAAGTTAAAATTCTTCGGACAAAAAATTAAACATTTTGTAAACTTCATCCTGAATCCAAAATATCAATAATTATATGTAGTCGAAACTATAGTTTAGGATTGATTGCTCTAGAAATTTCATTATGTATTGTAAAATGATAGTTGTTTTGTTCATTGTATCGTACATTGTTAAGCGTAAAGAAATACTCACATAAATTTCGCTCGAATATAGTCAGATTAAATTTTAACGAATTCTAATTTCAGACTTGAAGATTAAGGTTAACACATTTAAAAAATATGATGTGTAGAGTTGTCAGAATTTCATATCATTTTTTATTTAGTATTTTATCGTTTCTTAATGGTCACAATTCTCTTACACTTGCTACACTGGTTACATATAAAGATAATGATGCCGACAATGCACTACAGACGAGCATCATTAATGCATTTAGTGGCTGTACAGTGCATGTTTCAAATTTCGGAGGCAAAAACATGGATTTCGAAGTACTAAAGCAACCTATCATTCTTCTTCGATACTTATCCTACTGTAACACAGACAACCTGTTTCCATTCGAACTTGGTACAGCTTATCCTGCACTAAAAATACAAAATATATCTGATTGTCATGGTGTAAAAGCTGAAAACGTTGAACTGCCACCATCGCCAATAGCTGAAAAATATGTCGCACAAACTCTGACCAACTCATTTCTAATGACAATTAAAAACCAAAAGTGTGAAGCTAACATATATCTTGATCCACCAACTGAACAAACGTCTCCACAGATGTACATCAAGAATACTGGATGGAACACATACTGGGAAAAAACTCTTAAAAATATATTTTGGGCTAACTGTGTAGCAATAGGGGCTGTTCAAATGTGGAAGGTAAACTACTTAAATACAGTTCCAATGGTGTCATTACTTATCCTCAATCCGAAAAGAGACACAATTTACGATAAAGACGCTGAAATAAAGAAATGGATTGCTGGCGTTTTTTACGCTCCAGGATTTTTTAGGGTGGAAGCAAGTGTATTAATTTGGGATTATCCTGCGTCTTCTCTGAAAACTTTGTGTCCTTATTGTGACCCATGTAATTCGTTTAAAACCATACCATTTCAAACTAAAAATATTCCAACTTCACAAAATGAACTTGAAATACTTCTGAAGGAAAGTGAAGAAATCAATCCCGTTCCTCATTCAGTTCGAGTCAAGTATATTTACAATGTTCCTAGTATTAAATTTTTAAAAACGAAAGAAGGGCGAGTTAAGAAAGCTGTATTGCAGAAAGTCGTAAAGTTTCCTAAAACGTCTGATTTAGATTACTTATATCATATGGCTGATATTCACTTGACATCTTTACTTTTACCTAAATCAACCAATATCACATTTTCATACGATTACGGTAAATACTGGTACAAGTGGGAAAATGTAATTGTTCCTGCATGTAGCTTGACAAAACCATTTGACTCACATCCAACATTTCGTCCAGCGATAGTCAAGGTGTCTTTAAGATCCCGAAGTCTGTTTCCGGACAGCAGCTTGGTGACTTATATCAAACGTGTGCACTTCGTTACTTGTCACAAAGAAAGAAAACATTGGTCAAATCAGTTGAAGGAATTGATTTCTCCTTTCGATTTTCATACTTGGTTGCTACTTTTGACAATTTGTCTTATGTTATCTTGTATTGTAAAAGTATCCACTAAATCTTATACCATGGAAAGAAATGCGAGTTTGGTTGAGATAAACCTTTTTATGTTTTTGTCGATTTTGGACCAGTCTTACAGTAAATTGACCAATTGTAGTAAACCGGCGAGTGCCTCATTTTACTTTGGGATCTTCTTTGTTCCAATTACTTGGCTATATTTAAGCACGCTCTATAAAGGAGACAACGTGACCAATTTAACAACAGCACCACCTTTAACTCCATTTGATACTTTTAATTCATTACAAGAAAATCAGTTCGTCATGTATTCTTATCGAAATAATTTGAAATGGTGGTTTTCTAAAATAGGACCAGGTCCTTCAATGGCTTCAATAAAGCTATTGAAACAGTATGGTAGTGTAAATGGTCATGAGAATTATCCAATATTTTCTCAATTTTGGTGGCTGGTGATGGAACAGAGGCCTGTTTTCAATACTTCAGAACTTTGCTTGCGTTTCTTAAAAGATGAAATATCCCCACAAACTTGGAAATATATCAATACCTCTGTAATGTTTCCGAGCTATCTCGACAAAGGTAGATCTCAACTTGAAAATATACATATTTATATGCGCAAGTGCAACAAGTCCGCATTTATTTCAGAAAGACCAAGAGCGATCAGCTTGTACCAAGAACTTAAGCGATTGGGAAAACATGCTTATTTTGGGAAAGAGAAAATACTTGAGCTTTATTTGGGTTACAAACTCTTTGGATATTATCCAACAAATTTGGTTTTCAGAGCAAGATATCTTTTTCAAGCTGGTATTTTTGAATGGTGGCAAAAGTACTTTGATTATGCACTAATTACGAAAGAAAAGGCTTATAGTGAAAATTTCGTGTCTCCTTCAGGCAATGAAAATATTACTTCTGAAATAGCTGAAAGCAGCATAGCCGTTTTGATTTTGAGTCTCATACCACGCGTTGGCTTAATAATTTGTTTTGCTGTTTTTGTTGTTTTCGAAGGACAATTAGTACAAAATCTAGCCATAAAAATTCTTACGAAATATATTAATGGGTTTATGGTATTGAACCAACGGCTTTGGAGGTTGTGTTTTGAAAATATTTCAAACAAGGCTATTTTAAAAACCATTTACAAGAAATTTGTACGAAAAATAATGAACTCATTAAAGGATGGTTATATGTAAAGATTCTTATTGCGCGTTAATATGGAGCTTTGCAATCACACCATTTATAATTATTAGTTTAACGTTTCAAGTGTTGATTATTTTTACTGACACAATCAAATACGAAATTTTTTAAAATCAAATTGTGTGCATAAATTTTTTTTAAACTAGGTGAATTTGTCTAATCTGAGAATGTTTTAAATATGTGAAATATGTAATGTATGCACGTATACTTTTGAAAGAAACAGGTCTATATTTAACTCATTAAAATTCAGATTTTGTGCAAGTCAAATTTAATTAAGTTAGGTAATAGTAGGCACTGCTTGAGATAGAATTGTGATAAATGTATGGATAAATAAAATAAAATTTAAATTCAATTAAACCAATCCAATTCAAATCTACTCCAAACATTTTGCTTTAAATTGTTTTTAAGTAAAGTATTTCTGTGAAAAATATTTACCTTATCAGATAAATTCATTGGACAACCAAAATCCGCCGTGGCCATATTCAATGTATCTTTATAAAAGCTCCGCAATTCCATCAAATGCTTTTGTCGCACATGGGGCTGTACACTAGCGTATAAATAATATCCCAAATCAATCGATCGATATCAATCAAGTCCACGGCAATACGATGAACCATTTTTTACTTGCCATGTCATAAAGAAATAACATGTTGTTGTTTCAATAGTCACTGGAATTTAAATTTAAATCATTAAAATTACTTCAATTCCTTGAAATTAGGTATTTTACAAACAAACCATTACAAACTTACCCATGATCTAATACAAGGAAACTATCTCTTTTAAACGCAGTTATGGCATTACCAAACGGCTTTCCCATGGAACTACGCAATTTTTCTACTGCTTCTTGTGCCACAGGGACTTCATTCTCCTCCAAAATATTTATTTTCGATCCTATACTGTCGTTTAATCCACCCTCCATAATTCCTGTACATACATGGAGTTTCGTAAGCTTCATGATCGAAGTTGACAAATTTCTTAAAGAATTTCTCAGCTCCTCCGTTTTCATTTATCATCATATAGCCAACAGGGTGATGTTTTGCTAAAGTTTTTATGGCAAACCTGCCAAGAAAAGTACTAGCACAAAGTTTAACTGTACGTTTACTTAATGCGATGCATTTTTAATGATTCGGTATCTATAGAAATAATTGCTTTGCACATTCCAAGTTCTGCCGTTCCACTTAATCGATTAATTTGTTGCCTTTACCCACCACAAGATTCGAATCAATTCGATTTTTTAAATGAAGGTTAGGGGAAACCTTACACGAATAAATTGATTTCTAATGGAACCTTAACTAATGACGGGGAATTTCATTGGGATTCAGTACAACAAGGAGTTATACTAGGCGCATTCTTTTTGGGCTACGGTAACAGTAAACTGAAGTAATTTAAGGAACTGTTTGAATTTATCATATTATTTTAACATAGATTAGTTGTCTTGCAGTGGTTACACAACTCCCTGGAGGCATCCTAGCCTAATGGTATGGAGGGAAATGGACAATGGGAATCGGGCGGATTATAACAGGCGTTTCCACTATTTTGACGCCTGTGCTTTTAAGAGCCCACGTGAATCTTTTGATATTTGATAGAGTGTACAGGAACTGGAAGAAGGTGTAACTAGTCCTACAATGCATGCACTTTTAGCTACCTGGACACCTCCCAATGATCGTAGTATAATTTAGGAAGCTCCACTTTTGCAGGCACTCAGTTTGCCACCGCGGTAACCATGGTGATAAGTGGATTTCTCATACAAGCTGGAGTTTTGGGAGGATGGCCTTCTGTATTTTATTTGACTGATGGACACATACTGATATGGTTTATAATTTGGGTGATCATGGTACATTGATAGCCCAGCAGAGAATCCAGCTATTTCAAAGGAAGAAAAGGAATACATTGAAATGTCAATAGGGGAGGGGAGTGGTAAACGTGAGGACATTGGAAACACTCCTTGGACCAAATTTTTTACAAGTGTCCGGGCTCAATTTTTCACAAGTGTACAATTTAGGGCTCGGCTCTCATAATATCTCACGCGGGACTTGGTTATGGTCATGACTCTGCTCCCAACTTACTTTATAACAGCCTTGCATTTCGATATCAAACAGAAGTTTAATTAATGCATTCCCATACTTGAATCAATGGATTATAGCTACTGCCATCACTCAAGTGTCAGATACGCTATTTTCAGGAGGAATTCTGAGAACAGTTACCATTTGAAAAGAAAACATGGTTATTGGATATTTTGGTAGTGCAATATCCATGATTGATGCTTAGTTTTCGGGTCACGACAAGAACTTTGTTACTGTACTTTTAACCATTGCAGTGGGACTAAATGGCGCAACATTTGGAGGATAGAACCTCTAGAAATTATTTATATTTAATGTAATTTTCTACTAATCAGAAATCTGCTCTAATTTCAAAGCTATCTGGTAAACCATGTGGATATTTCCCCAAACAAGGTCAAGTCTCCACCAATTTCAAGTTCTAATCAACATTTGGAGAATGACGACATTGCAGGTCACATTCTTATTATTCAAACGTTTTAACTGCATTTTCATGATAACACTTAATCATAAAACTAATATAGAAAAACTGTTGACATTTAACTAGTTATTGATATTAAATTCTAAGCTTATCCACTCAAGAATTCAAGTTAAACGTACCACCTATACTTTGCTTGACACGAGACCACTGAAACACCGAACTTCATAAATTCATTCACTAGAACTGTTATCGTCATGAACAATTCATTTGTATTTGTACGCTTTTCCACTTGAAATACATGGATGTAATTTATTTTTGCAGTTTGACAAGCAAAGATAAAAAAATTCATGATAACCACGTGAAATACGAAGGCACAGTGAACCCAACTAATTCTAAAAACTATGTAGTTGCGTAAGTGGCATTTATGTTTATGGTTTCCAACCGAATAATCTTGTCATGTTATTTCCTGCTTGAAATTGAACCGAACATAATATGTTTATTTAAAAGTATAAATTCCTTGAAAACATATTTAACATCGCTCACTTTTCAAGAGAAACGGATGCAAATAATATATATGACATGACCTCTATGTATTTTGTAGTGATAAAACCATAATATTAAATAGGCCATGGAACTACTTTGGTATATAAGGCGAAAAAATGTGAAGTCTTCATCAGATCAGTTTCAACCTAAATATCAGCTAACACACCGAAATAAGAACTACCCCTAAAAAGCCGATTACGAATACTTTTGAAAAAACATTTTGAAATTGGGTTCCAAACGACCTCACAATGAAGTCATTGAAATTCTTTATTGTTTGCCTGTCGATTGTTCTGACGACCACAAATGCATTCAAATTGACCGGTAAGTAACCAATTTTCAAGTAACAACTTTTCAAGGTCCTTGCATCGGATTGGTTCATTTTTATTTTTATTTTTACTTAGATACCCATGAGAACGCCATGATAAAAACGTTTCCGAAGTACATAACGAAGACTTATTCCGGTCTTGAAGATTACATCAAGCTTGACGAAGAGAATTCAAATATTCAAGGCAACTACTACAACAGGTCACTATCATCAACGGCAGAGTCCTTTGACGCTATTGTGGAAATAGCGATTGTTTG